>LAZP02000270.1:0-26167 GCA_001272575.2 Ophiocordyceps unilateralis | reverse complement strand
GAGCTCTACCCTACGCTCTATAGCATTAAATCTATATATATTTTATATACGAATAGAGACCTTACTATAAGCTATCTACGAAGCATCCGCGAGTAGTAATATAAGAGGCAATCTCAAGTTCCGTGTAAAGAGGAAGTGAAAGAGATCAAATAGTACATAAAAGGGCGTCTATAGCCCGCAAAAATTGCGAGTAGAGAAATCTCCAAGTAGGGAGTGTATAGACTCATTATTAAGTACTAGCGATTCCATCTCCTCCTTCATCTCTCCCCCCGGCCCCCTGACCACTGCTCTGCGTACTAGGCAATGCTCTACCGGAGAGCTTGGGGGAACGCGATCCGTCAGGGTCGATGCTCGGACCATATCCGTACTTGATAAGCCGATCAGCAAATAAACAGAACCTGAAAAGATTGTGCAACTCAAGATGCTAGTAAAAGTCTGGCCACTAATTCATATGTAGTACACAACCAAAAAATAGTATCAACTTCAATCAGAGCTGTATAGGACGTGTAGGATCGGCCGAAATCTCAGCCATGATGCGGCAAAACTCATCAATCGTAGTATCCGCGTCGTCCTGGTTGATCTTGGCACTCGACACGGAAAACTGCACAAGCAGCCTATCCTCGACCGGGGTGGTGACGACGTGAAAGTCGTAATGAATCCCTAGGTTCAAGTTGCGCCAGATGGACGGTGGCGACCCGTTGATGGAGCCCGTCAGATCGATATTGGCGTCTTGGTGGGTGACGACGCTGCCGAAGTGGGTGTCTGCGGGCCACGCGGTGCAATGTCTCCGGATCTTGGCCAAGTCGGAGTGGCTGAAGGGCATGCTTTCGAGATACTGCGCCTGAACGTGGCCGAGCAGATCCATCCAAGTCCATGATTCCTCTAGCACGACCCTAAAGGGCGACATGGTGATGCAAGGGCCCGATATGTCATGGATGCCTTGCAGGAGCGCGTCTCGGCCGTTGATGAGGTGGCCAAACACAATATCCGTCTTGCCGGCTGCCCTGGCCAGCACCACGGACCAGGCTGCCTTGACCAGCGAGGCCATGGTGACGCCTGGAGGAGGAGACGGAAGAGCCGTCTCTCGGAGTGGCTTCACCACGCTTTCATGCTCCTTGCTCACGGCCGGCGGCGCTTTGCAGAGCACTCGGTAGTCCGTCATTTCGGAGCCGAGCAGGTGCGCTCTCCAGAATTCACGCGTCTGTGTCGTGTCCTGCCTTTGACGATAGCGCAGGAAGTGTGCGAAAGGGGGCCGCTCCGCCAGCTCGTGACCGTCGTAGGCCAGAGCCAAATCTTGGGAGAGCATCGGCATCGAGCCTCCATCGTACTGTGCGTGTGTCATTCGGAGGATGAGCATGTGCTCCGACTCGGATCTTGAGACCAGTATCGGCTGGAAGTGGAGGGAGCCGAATGGAACTGGCGAGGATGCATCTTGTTCGTACAGCTTCTCCGAGTATTGCCAGAGATCCTCGCTACATTCCAGTCGCAGCAGTGGGACCTGAACATCTCGCAGGACGACTTGGAGAATGCCGTCGTCGTGGACGACGAAGACAGTTCGTAGTATGGCGTGCTTGCGGACAAGGGCTCGACAAGCCGCGTCGAGGCGGTCAGCGTCAATCTCGGTACTCAAGTGCAGACGCGTATGAGTGAGGTTCTTGTTTCTGAGAAAAGACGCTTGAGTCTCAGTCGTGGGCAAGACATCCTCGACGTCTTGTCCTCTGTACGCGCGAGCCTGTGCCCCAAGCTGGTCGTCGAAGAAAGCGGAAACGTCAGTGATGCCCAGCAGCGATCCGGGTCTATACTCGTCTTCTGGGTCATGGACATTCGACGTCTCCATCATGGCGGCCTGCTCAGAAAGGACTGGGAATTTGAAGATGCGCGAGACGGGCAGGAGTTTTCCGTGGCGGCGAGCAAGGCCCGCAAGTTTCATGGCTGAGATGGAGTCCCCACGGAGATTGAAGAAGTCATCGTCTAGGCCGATATCGTCGGGAGCCATCGTAAGCACCTGGGCCCATAAGGTCTGGAGCAGTATCTCCTGTGCCGTTTCGGGCTTCCGCCGCTTTATGTCGACGTCGACGTGGCGGAACAAAGCCTGCAGTTGATGCTGGGAAAGCTTGGAGGCCTCCATCAGGAGCCTTCCACGGTCTGCCTTGCCATGCTTGTCACGAGGCATGGCCGAAAGCCGCACGAAGATGGCCGGAACCATGTGATCGGGCACGACTTTCCCCATGCTGCGAGATGCTGCCTCGGCCTGGGCCAAGAACTCTGCGTTGCAAGTTTCGAATAGGCTCTCGGACATGGAGTCGACGCCGCTGGCAACAAAGGCCACGAGGAAAGCAGAGCCTCCTCCATCATGCGGAGAGATGATTTCGGCCACGACGTCCAAGATTCCGGGGAACGCACGCCGCACTTGGTGCTCCACCTCGCCCAACTCGATACGCTGGCCTCGGAGCTTGATTTGGGCGTCTCGGCGGCCGAGGAAGAGAAGGGCCCCGTCAGAGCTGTACTGGACGAGATGACCAGTTCGATAGAGTCTTGAACTCGACGTATTGCCTTCTCGGAACGGTCCGAGCCAGGGAGGATTTGTGTTTTCGGAATCCCGTGATTGGCCTTCGACGACCAGTTCGCCAGGGGCACCGATTGGGACGAGGCGAGACGGTTCCGACGGCACGACGATCCATCCAACGCCGGCCGTCACGCGCACAAGGGAGCCCTGCTTCTCAACTGATGGTGCAAGCGTTGTCTTTGTCGGCCCACATCTAGTAGCAACCAGATTGACATGAGACGCCCACCCGTCGATATTCTGCGTGGCTGTTGCCTCTCCGCTGACAAGGATGGTGCCGACGCCAGGGATAGCATTCGGGCTCATCCGAGACAGAAACGAGGGTGTGAAGAGGGCCCAGTTTATGCCATGCTTGTTGATAAACGACACAATGTCGTCCGACTCGGACGGAATGCAGATGCAGCCCCCGTTGGCTAGAACAGCAAAGATTTCGTAAATGCTGGCTTCAGAGGCGTACGGAGCAAAGTGTAGGCCGCGGGTGCCGGGATTCAGGCGGGCCTCGTGACTGTTGTCCCGGATCCAGGTCGCCAAGTTGGCGTGCTCCGTGATGGTGCCCGCGGGCTCTCCTTTGCTTCCCCATGCAAAGGTGACGAAGGCGGCATCGTGGCAGTCGACATTGGGAGCGGAGAATTCGTGTGGTTGAGGCTGCGCCCCGACAATGGGGACCGTGGCAACCGTGGTGTTGTCGAAGCCCATCTCGGCCAGGTCTTGAGGACCCGTCAACACGAACGAGGCTCGGGAGAGGTTGAGAAGTTGTTGAATGTGCTCTCGCGGAAGAGTCGGATCAATGTTGACACAGACAGCTCCGATTCGGTGAAGGGCAATCATGGTGATAACAAGCCACCGGCATCTATCAAACAGCAACGCGACAAAGTCTCCAGCTTGGATTCCGAGACTTTGAAATTGCCGAGCAAGCGTGGCCGTGGCAGCGTCAAGTTGACTGAATGTCATGTCGCCGTCCCACGCGGAGATTGCGGGAGCCTTGGGCAAGCTAGAGGCGTAGCTCAGGACCATTTCATGGAGGCACTGTCCCCTTCCCCCCTCTCTTTCTCCTCGCTTTTCCAGAGCCCGGTTCCATTCCAGCAGTTGTTGTCGGTCTTGCGGACTGATCAGATCCAGTTGGCCTAGACAGAGAGACTGGCATCGTTGCCGAACCAGCTGGCGAAGGACGTGCTCAAACTGTTGAACCATTCTTCTTGCCTGGAGCGGGTGCACAATGTTGGCATCGTGACTGACTGTGACGAGGAGCTCACTCTCGTCTTTGGCAGGGAGATGGCATATCGGGACAAAAGCGTAATTGGCAAACTTGCCATAGTCCTCGTGCTTGGTCCGGACGTCAGCGAGAAGCCCATGCCGAGGATACTCCCCCGATGGCTGAATGGTAACGTGACACTGGAAGCTGCATGCTGCGGCGGCCTCGGGACTAAGCTGACGCATGTTTTGCATGCCAAACTGCTGGAAGGGCATGGCCGCAGTCGTCTGTTGGTGAATGGCTGCCAGGGCCGTCTGGACGGTATCGCTTTGGTTGACGCGAGTGCGTACGGGGAATGTGGCAAAAGTCGGCCCCGTGATATCTTCGATGCCCTCAAGGGGAGCGCTGCGGCCATTGACGGTCAAGCCGTAGAGGATATCGTCTGAGTCGGCGTGGCAGGATAAGACGACGGCCCAGGCTAGCCGGATGGCCGTCGAAATGGTATACTCGATGGACTCAAGCTCCAGCTCTGCGATTCTGTGTTCCAGCGCTGCAGCCGGATCCGGGATATACCGTGACCGAGGAAGGGTCGGGAAGACGGGGCCGTTGAAGCCCGCAAACTCGGACCGCCAAAAGTCGCCGCCCCGAGCGGCGAGCACGTGTCCGATGAAGCTGTTGAAGGGCCTCGGAGGAAGAGACACGCCTTTGTATGCAGCCTCGGCTTGGCTCCAGAGTTTGGGCAGCGAGGCTCCGTCGTACAGCGCATGATGGAGCGTCAGGTGAAATGCCCTAGACTCGACCAGGGCGAACTGCACCAGGGGGTCGCCCAGTCCCATACTCGTGGCGTTCACGTGCTTCCGACAGGACTCGGGACCATCAAACGACTGCCACGGAACAGCATCCTTGACGACGGCTTGCAAGAAGCCCGAGTCTGACTGGATGACGCGTGTGCGTAGGATGGGGTTGGCGACGACCACCGAGTCCCAGGCAGCGATGAATCTCTTGACGTCGACTGATTCGGCCAGCGTAAACTCGAACGTCGCAATGTAGTGCCCCGGTCGCTTGGCGGATAAGGCGACGAGGCCTTCCTGGAGCGGCGTGCAGGGGTAAATGTCATCAATCTGGGTGGCAGATATGCCACACTGGGCCGATGCCAGTTGAACCATGGTATCCGCGTCATCGACTAAGGCAAATGGCGAGATGGAAGAGCTTATAGATGGCGTCGCTTGCGTCGACGCCGCAGCCAGATCGCACACCTTGGGATTGGTGAAGATGTCGGCCATGGTAATGGCCAAGCCAGCTTCGCGGGCCTTGTGGATGAGCGCCATGCCTAGGATCGAATCGCCGCCCAGGCGGAAGAAATGATCGTCGATGCCCACGTCACTCGGAGGCAGCCCAAGCACGTCGGCACACAGACTTCGCAGTTGGCCCTCTCGCTGCGTCCGGGGAGCTCTCTTCCGGATGAGATTGGTCTGGGCAAAACGCTCCCGTGTCAGGTTGGCGGCAGCGGCTCGCAGGGTTCGACGATCCATCTTGCCCGTCTTCGTCAGCGGCGCTCGAGCCAAGGCGATGAAGCTCGTAGGCACCATGAAGACGGGCAGGACACGCTGAAGATGGGACACGGCCTTGCTTGCTGCCATGTTGAAATGGTCGTCAGGGGCCCGAAAGATGTTGTCGTCGTCTGACTCGTCTGCTTCTGGTCCGCCGGTGTAGATAAAGGCGGCCAGTGAAGGCCGGCCGCCCGTTTGGATGACCTCTGCAACCGTATACTGCGCATCAGGGAAAGACTGCCGCAAGTGGTGCTCGACCTCACCCAGTTCGACGCGCTGGCCGCGGACCTTGACCTGCGTGTCTTTGCGGCCAATACTGCGAAGGGATCCGTCTTCCACGTACTGAACCAGATCTCCAGTCCTATAGATCGGTCCCGCGGCCGACGGCCGGAACTGTCGCAACCACAGAGGACAGGGCAAAAAGGATGCTGCTGATTGTGATGGATTGCCAATGTACTCGCGGCCGACAATAGGACCTTCGACGACGAGCTCGCCGACCTGGCCGACGGGAACCAGCTTTTCATAGTCATCGGGATCGACAACCCAACACACGGCACTCGTAGGATAGCCGACGTTGTTGGCATCTTTTTCGTCATGTACGAATCGGTTGAGCGTCGTCAAGATGGCACACTCAGCTGGTCCATACAGGTTCAGGAGGTGGACGTGGGGCTTCCACTTGGCGATGTCTCCTGGTGCCACTGCCTCTCCGCAGAGGACCAGGGTGTGGACTGACGGAACCATACCCGGCTCAATAATTCGGGTTATAGAAGGAGTCAAGCAAGCCCAATTCGCTTCGAGATTGTTGATGGCGCCCATCAAGTCAGACTGGCGGTCCTCGTCCGAAGGCACGCAAACGCAGCCCCCTGCCAGGAGGGTTAGAAGCATATCGGCTATGCTGATGTCGAACGCGTACGACGCAAACTGTAGAACGCGCGACCGACTCTCCACAAACAGTCCGATACGGTTAGCCTCTGCACTCGTACACCATGCCGCGTGTGTCATGATAGCCCCCTTGGGCTTGCCAGTTGAGCCTGACGTGAAGACGGCATAAATGGGGTCGCTCGGCCTTGCTCTCAACTCATTCAATGGCTCTGCCTCTTTCCAGGCAAATTCCCCGTCGCCAATAACAATAACTTGAGGGCCCAGCTCGGCAGCATCGGTTGCTTTAGATTCCGATGTGACGACGATGGCGGCACCAACATCTCGACAAATTTCGCTCAAGCGTTGAGCAGGATGTGAGGGATCCATGAGGACGAAGGCGCCTCCGGATTTGAGAATGGCGAGAATGGCTACTATAGTCCATCTAGATTTTTCAAAGTAGACAGGGACAAAGACGCCGGGTTCCACGCCGTGCTCACGCACAAGATGGGCCGCTACTTGGGACGCTTTCTGGTCCAGCTCACCATGGGAAAAGTCACCGTTCCAGGCACAGACTGCTGGCTCTTCGGCTCGCTCCAGGTTGCGCTCCCTGATGAGATCGTGAGCGCAGCGGTCGATGCGTGCCGGCACACGTTGATTCCACTGCCAAACCTGTTGTCTGCTTCGAGGGCCCAAGAGATTCATATCGGCTGCGCGTTGGGAAACCTTGAGCCTGATTTCCGAGATGGCCTGCGACAAGGTATCCAACACAGTAGCCGCTTGGCCTGCGGTCGTGAATGATGTCCAGTAGTTGAGAACAAGCTTGATGGAGTCTTCATGAACCCACACGTTGACCGTCATATCGTACTAATACATCTCTGTTATCGACGCCATTCTATCGGTCTAGGATAAACGCGCACATACCTCGGTTGGGTCCTTTCCTTGGACCGGTTCAATTGCCACGGACCTTTTGCTCTCTACCGCCCGGACCATTCCACTTCGTTGTAGCGAGACAATGGTGTTGAATAGCGGAATGTCTGGCAGCTGAAGCGAGCCCTTGATCTCGGCCAGAGACAAATGCTGATGCCTGCTGTTCTGGACATGGTCCTCCTGCGCGCGTTGAAGCAGATCTGCCATTGTTGAGCCGTTAGAGAAGTCGATCCGACACACGAGCATGTTGATCAGTGGCCCGAGTGCCTCCTCGACGCCCGGGAGAGGAATATCACGGCCCGAGGTGAGATAGCCAAAGCAGACATCGTCTGAGCCTGTAAAGGCCCGGAGGACCAGTCCCCAGGCCACTTGGACCACATTGGACAGCGTCAAGTGGTTGGCCTCGCAGAACCTTGTTAGATCAGAACTCGCCCCCAGCTGAGCAACAGCGGATTGCCATTTGGGATATTCCGAATTCGTCGACATGGAGGGAAACAGGCAAGGGTTGCTTCCCTCCAAGTACCGCATCCAATATTGCTTGGCCTCCTCCGTCGGGATGCTTTGGACGTAGGCGATGTAGTCTTTGTAGGGCATTGCAGCTTGAGCCGGAAGTGAGTCGTCGTAGGCACTCTGCAGGTCTCGGACCAGAATCTGCAACGAAGTGCCGTCTAGCAGGGAATGGTCTATCTCCAGCAGAACAAGCAGTTCACTGTTCGGTGAGCAGCAGGTTGTGAGATGATGAGGCACGACGCCTTGGGCCTGCAGGCCGGAAGAGTGGTTCTGGAGTATCGTCAACGGGTCTTTGGCAATGGGTAACATGGTGACAATGTCATCCCGCGCTTCTTGTAGTACAACCTGGTCCATGAAGCTGCCTTGGCCCAGACTGGGTATGAAAAACGTACGCAGAATGGGATGCCTGGCAACGACTCGACGCCAAGCACGAGCAAACCGTTTCTCGCAGACGTTGCCCGTCCCCGAATTTGGCTTGACCCTAAATAGAAAGCGATTATAGTAAACCGCGGTTGATCTCGTTTGACTCAGAAGCATCCCATTTTGAATAGGCGAGCAAGGATAGACATCTTCCACCTGGTCCATGGAAAGTTGGCACCTTGGAATCGTCTCCTCAACGAACCTATCAAGAGCCGCATAGCTGCAGCGCAGTAGAGGAAAATCGGCGAGAGTGTAGGTAAGCGGCTGAGAAGGTAGCGTGGAGGAAAGGCGCTCGAGTGTCTTTGCGTAGTTGGAAATCCAGAGGTCAACAGGGCGCACGTCAGCGGCACGATGATTGTAGAAAAAGCTAAGCCTGAGGCGGTTGTTGGAAACGGTAGCAGAGACGTCAAAGAGGGCGAAACGCGGTGAGTCTTGAGAAATGTCGGGCACGCTGGGGCGAAATTCAGTGGCAAGCGAGAATAACGCATCAGACCGCTCTAGTTGCTGATACGAGCCAGTAAAGTTGAAGACGATTTCAAGAGGCGTCTTGAGGGAAAGCCGGTCTGCAGAACCCAAGTAGCGCGACGTAAAGTACGCCCATCCGTTGTCACGAAGCCTTCGGCGCTGATCCTTGGTCTGACGAACGGCCTCGAGCAAATCTGTTGATTCGATAACGGTGGGCGACAGCGTGGTGAACCAGCCCACCGTGCTATTCAAGTTGATGCTTGAATCCCATGCCTCGCGGCCATGGCCTTCTGAAAAGATGGCTGGTAGAGGACGGTCCTGGAAAGTCAAAGCAAAGGAGTGTATCAAGGCAGCTTGCAATAGTTCGACCGGCCTGGACTGAAAGGCATCGTTGGCCGTGCCGAGCAGAGTGCGTGTCACCTGCTCACCAAGGACAAGCTCCTTTTCGACGATGTCGCTGACAAGATTGTTTCCAGTCGACAGACCCCAGTAGTCTAGCATCGGTGCAGGCACTTGTACGGCAAGCGGACAGTCTGGGGTGAGATGCTCGAGGGCGTAATCGGATTGAAGTCGACACCAGGCCTGGAAAGAAATCGAGGGCGGAGAGACAATAGACCTCGTCTTGAGCAGATCCTCGAGGTCACGGATGATAATCCTCCACGAGACCAGGTCGACGACCAGATGGTGGGCCACCATGAAGAGATACTGTCCGCCCGAGGCAACATTAACGAGGTCAGCGGAAAAGACAGGACCATGCTGCATGTCTAGCAATGTTTGGGCCGTCACGAGAATGAGGCGAGACTCTTCCAGGTGGGCAACCTGATGCTCTTGATACCTAAAAGCACCATCAACTGTATCACTGATGAGCTGTTGCCACATGCATCCGCCAATTCTCGATGTGTCGTTGACTGTCTTCCTGAATCGAGCACGTAACATGTGATGGCGAGTCACGAGTTGAGTCATGGCATCGCGTAGGACAGCTGAGTCGATGTCCGTGTTGAGGCGGAGGAAGAAGCTCTGGTTGAAGTACTTGACACCGTCGGGAGCTGTCTCGAAGAACATTTGCTGAATCGGAGAGAGGTCAAAGGGGCTTTCGTACTGGACCTCTATATCTTGAGTCGGTGCGACCGAGCACGTCGTTTGCTGGCTGATGGCCGAGATGGTCTTGTATCGGAAGAAGTCGGCCATCGTAAGCTGAAGTCGCTCGTTGGCGCACTGCGTCACCACCTGCATAGCGCTGATGGAGTCACCTCCAATGCGGAAGAAGCTGTCGTCAATGCCGATTGCCTCGGGTTCTAGGTTCAAGATCCGCGCCCAGACGGCCCGCAGTCGTCGCTCAACATCGCTCGTCGGCTGGAGTTTGGAGCCGCCCAGAGAGGTACTGTAGGCCGTGACTTGGCCATCGGAAAGGGTCGAGGCAAGCTGTCGAAGGAGCCGGCGGTCAACCTTGCCGTTGTTGCTGAGTGGCATACGGTGTACGGGGAGATAGAACGAGGGGACCATGTAACTGGGCAGCATTTCGGTGAGTGCTGTCTCGGCTGCTTGTGCCTCCTGCCGAAACGAAGACGACGGCTCAGCGAGTATGTCCTGACCCTTGGTCGGCAACTCGGCTGCTGTATGAATGAGAGCAACCAGGGCCGGGTGACGCGAGGGGCCCATGGACTCGACGAGTTCGACAACCACGTCTGTCGAACGAGGGAAGCACTGCCGCGCCCGTTGCTCGACTTCGCCTAGTTCGATGCGCTGACCACGGAGCTTGACTTGGGTATCCTTTCTTGATACGTACTCCAGAGATCCGTCGGCATTGTACTTCACAAGATCTCCAGTCTTGTAAATGGCAGATGGCGTGTCTCCAAGGGTTTTGAGAAACTCGGGCTGGTCGATGAAGACGCTGGCTGTCCTTTCAGAGTCGTCGAGATATCCCCGAGAGACAATGGGACCTTCGATGAGCAGCTCACCCACAGCGCCGATGGGGACCGGTTTCTGATGGTTGTGCGGCTTGACGACCCAAGACCGGCATCCGAAAGGCCTGCCCAAGTTTCTGGCACTCGTCTCGGCCGTAACCTGGTTGGTGGCACTGCAATAGACGGCGCATTCGGTTGGCCCATAGACGAGGCGCAGATCGACAGCATCCCTCCAGAGCATCAGCTCCGTCTCGGAGACAACTTCCCCACCGCAAAGCATCGTCTTGATAGACGGAAAGTCATCAGGGTTCAAGACTCTGGCAACGGCAGGAGTCATGAACATCCAGTTGGCCTGCGTCCTGGAAACGACCGCAGCGAGGGAAATCTTCCGTTCCTCATCGGAAGGGACACAGACACACCCGCCCTTCAGTAGCGTAGTCAGCGTCTCGCTCACGCTCGCGTCAAAGGCATAGGATGCAAATTGCAGCACCCGAGAGTCCTTGGTGATATTCAGCGCCTTACTATGCGCTTTCGCACTTGAAGAAAAGGCGCAGTGCTCAATCATTACCCCCTTGGGCTTGCCAGTGGACCCAGACGTGAAGATGGCGTAGAGGAGATTTCTGGGTGAAAATGATTCGAGTTGATGCCCCGGATCAGTCTCCCTCCAGTCTTGGTCATCATCACCGACGGTTACCACATGCTTGGCGAGACATGCTGCTATGCGAGCCTGCTCCTTAGAGGCGACAAGCGCAGAAACCTGCGCACCCTGGCAAATGTCTTGCAGGCGCTGTACGGGCTGTGAAGGATCGAGAGGAATAAAGGCGCAGCCTGTCTTCATGACTGCCATCATGGCAACCGTCGTCCACCGAGACTTTTCGAAGCAAATAGGGATAAAGGAGTCGGGGGCGAGCCTGAAGTGCGCCAGGTGGTTCGCCAGCTTCGAGCTTAGCTCGTCGACCTCGCGATACGTAAAAGTGCCGTCCCAAGCATCTACAGCAGGTGCTTCTGGCTGGGCGAGGCACTGTTCATGGATGAGATCATGGACAAGGGTATATTCTGGTGGCGGCAATGTCCCACTCCATTGGGTCAAGGTGTCGAGACTCGTCTTGCTCACCAGCTCGATGTCTCCAATGGAATTGTCCGCCTTGTCAACCACTTGAAGGACAACTTGACGCAGCGTCTCGGCTACTTGGTTGGCCTGGTCGTCCGAAAGTGATGATCGCCAGTATTCCAGCAAGATGTCTATGCCATCGACTTCAACCAGGACGTGGATGGTCATGTTGTACTGTAGATGTCAGTCAGCAGGGTAAATAGTGAGTACGAGGCCCCTTACCTCTGAGGCATCTTCACCCCCAACCACATCGACGCGCACAGACGACGTATCGTTGGACTTGGTACGGCCCATGGTTTGGAGAGACATGACCGTGTTAAAGAGAGACCTGCCGCCTGAAATGTTGGCGGCCCGAAGCATCTCGGCCAAGGGATAGTGCTGGTGCTTGAGACTCTCGGCGAACGAGTCCTGGCCCGCCTCGAGTGTTTCCCTTAAGGATTGCGAGTCGTCAATCTGCATGCGGCAGACCAGCATGTTAATGAGGGGGCCTATCATCTCATGAGCCTGTGGAACCGGCACGTCACGGCCGGAAGAGAGATATCCGAAGCAAACGTCATCCGAATTGGTGTATGCCCTCAAAACTACACCCCAGACAACTTGAAAGACGTTGGATAGTGTCAACTCATTGGACTGGCAGAACTGCCGGAGAGCCGACATGTCCCCGAGGTGAATGTGGATAGACCCCAGTGTATCCTCTGCAGAGTTGATCCTTATATCCGGGGTAGCTGGGATTTGGCAAGGTACGACGCCTTCAAGATACTTGGCCCAGTACTGCTGATGCGACTTGACCGGTCGGCTTTCGAGGTAAGCTATGTAGTCACGGTAAGCCGGCCCAGGGACACAGGAAAGAGGGCCATCGTAAGCCAAGGCGAGCTCGGCAAGCAGATTCTGCCTGGATGCGCCATCAAAGAGCGAATGGCTCATTTCAAGGCCACACAAGACGTCTCCTGTCACTGTTTGGCCCATCGTCATCCGATACGGGAGTTGTCCTCGAGTGACAGCGAGCTGCCGATCATCTGAGAGCGCTGTCATCATCCTTGCTTCTTCATCAGGACTTAGTATGTTGACGTGAGCCGACACCTTTTTGAGTACGACTTGATCAAGCCAGTTGTCCTGCGAGATGCTCTCGACAAAGACTGTCCTGAAGATGGCATGGCGCGACACAATTCTCTGCCAAGACGCAACGACGCGGTCAAGGCTTACGGCCTCGGAACCATTCTGGGGCTTAACCTTGAAGACAAGAAAGGTCTGGTAGTGACGCGCCTGCTTGGCGTAACTGAGAAGGATCCCACGCTGAATCGGAGAGCACGGGTATGCGTCCTCGACATTGGCCGGCGAGACGCCATAGCTGGGTAGAGTGTGAACCAAGAAGCTGTCAAGACTGTCGTACGTAAAGGGCAACAAGGGAAAATCCTTGAGCGTGTGTTCCGCCGGCCGCTCTGGTAGCTCCCCGGCCATTCTGACGAGTGTCCGTTTGCACTCGATAATCCAATCCAGAATGGGCCGATTGTCAGCGGCGTACTTGTTGTAGTGAAACTGGAAACCAAGGCAGTCGTCTCTAACGTCTGCCGTGACATCAATCACTGAAAGACGACCCAATTCTTCGGAAATATCCGATATGCGGGACGGGGGCCTTGGGTGAGCCATGAAAAGTGACTCTTCGCGTTCAAGTTGCTGGAAGCGCCCTATAAAGTTGAAAGTGATTTCTCGGACGTCGATGTGCCTTGCGTTGTGGTGCAGAGAAGAGGTAAAGTGTGCCCATCCGTTGTCTGGGCTGCTGCGGCACTTGTCCTTTGTCCTGCGAACGACATCAAAGAGACTGAGTCCGTCGGCTTCGACGGCCACCGGCCACAGCGTGGTGAACCACCCAACGGTTCTACTGAGGTCGAGCTGCCGTGTCCACGGTTCACGTCCGTGTCCCTCATTCCACAAAACCGGAGCCGAGCGATCTCTAAAAACTTGGGCGAAGGAAAAGAGGAGAGCCGCTTGGAAGAGCTCGACGGGTCGTGTTCGGAAGGCCTCATTAGCAGCCCCGAACAAGCCGATGGTCGTTGCTTGGTCAATGGTAAAAGCTGTCTGGGCAGTATCCTTGACCGAGTTCGACTGTCTAGCGATTCCCCAGTAATCAGCCGGAGGTGGTGCGGCTCCATTGTCAAGCCTTGCATGCTCCGGGTCGAGATGTCTGGCTGCGTACTCTGCCTGTAGATGGCACCATGTTTGAAATGGAAGAGATGGCTTGGAGATGGAACCCCTGGTGAGATAGTCCTCGAGATCTGCTAATAAGATTCGCCAAGAAACCAGGTCCGTCACGAGATGGTGGGCGACAATAAAGAGGAATTGGTTTTGGCTACCAACATTGATCAAATCGACTGCTAGTATGGGGCCGTGCTGAATATCGACGGCGAGTTCGCTCTCGGAGATGATTTCTCCAGCCTGGTCCATCGTATCAATGTCACAGGCACGAAAGCGATAACTGCCAGGCGCGTCTGCAGAGATGGATTGCACCCAATGACCGTCCTGCGATTGGGAGAATCGGGCGCGGAGCATGGAGTGCTGTTGGACAAGTTGATGAAGCGCATCATCAAGATGGTCGGAGGGAATCATGTGTGCTATTCGAAGGAAAAACCCCATATTGAAATGGTGTTTTCCTAGAGGAGCGACCCGGAATACCAGCTTCTGGATTGGAGACAGTTCAAACGGGCAATCTACCTTTTCTGATGGCAGATCCAAAGCCGATGACTTTTCCATGCCGGCGGCGAGTTGCGCAATCGTCTTGTGCCGGAAAATGTCGGCTACAGTGACGCGGAGACCTGCGGCGGCGCACCGCGACGTGACTTGCATCGCACTGATGGAGTCGCCGCCAAGTCTGAAGAAGTTGTGATGAATTCCAACAGACGCAAGGTCCTTGTTCAAGACACGTGCCCATACTTTTTGGAGTAAAGCCTCGTCCTTGGTCGATGGCATCACATTAGGCCTCGTGGAAAAGGCATACTGCTCCAGCTCTTGGGCACTAAGACGTGCGGCCGCTGAGCGAAGCCTGTTGCGGTCCGCCTTGCCTGTTCCAGTCAGGGGCATCCATCGTAGAGGCAGAAAGAGAACAGGGATCATATAGATGGGCAGGGACTTTGTCATCTGAGTTTCGGCTGACTGCGCCTTCAGAGCAAAAGGCTTGCTTGGCTTATCGAAGAGGCTGTCGTGGTTCGTCTCTGGGGACTCATTCGTCGTTTGTATGAAGGCGACGAGAAGTGCTTTGCCCCCATCCACTGGCGTGACGACTTCTACTAGGGCATGGACAGCGCCGGCAAAGGAAGCCAGAACATGAATCTCGACCTCACCCAGTTCGATACGATGACCCCGAAGCTTGACCTGCGAGTCTTTGCGACCCACAAACTGAACCTCGCCGTTGACGTAACGCACCATGTCGCCAGTCCTATAGAGACGGCCCCCGGAGCCGTTGCGGAATTTGGACAACCACATCGGTGGTTCAATGAACGCGTATGCGGTTTTATCCGGGTCCTGAAGGTAGCCGCGACCGACAATGTGGCCTTGGACGACTAGTTCTCCTACCGCGCCGACTGGAAGCAGGATGCTGGGATCATCAGGACTCACAACCCAAGCATGGCTGGCAAAGAAGCGTCCAAGGTTGCGGAGATCATCAAACTCGCTGGTAATTAGGTTCCCAGAACAGATGATGGCGCACTCTGAAGGCCCGTAGGCTGTGAAGAAGTTTACGTGGGGGAACCACGCGCTCATCACCTTGTCATTGAAAGACTCACCGCCGCAGACGAGGGTCTGAAGAGTCTGAAAGTCGGCGGGATCAAGTGCTCTAGCAACTGACGGCGTCAAACTAACCCAGTTCGCCTCATAGGCGGCTGCTGACTTGGCAATATCTTGTCTCTGGACGTCCGAAGGAATGCAGATGCAGCCTCCGAAAATGAGCGTCGTAATCTGATCCACGATGGATGCGTCAAATGCATAGGAAGCGAATTGAAGCACTCGCGAGCTCGTATTCATCAAGAAGGCAGAGCCGTGTGATAAGGCGCTCGTAGCCAGTCCATCGTGTTGAACCATGACCCCTTTGGGCTTCCCAGTAGAGCCCGAGGTGAAGATGAGATATGCCACATCGCTAGGGTCCCGGCTGCCGCGATTTGGAGGCGTGGCCTTCATCTTCCAGCTTACAATCTGCTTTCCAACGTCCAGAGTCTCAGATGCCAGCTGAGCGGCCAGGCTGCGGTTGCTGTTCGATGTCAAGACTATTGCAACGATGGCGTCCCGGCAGATGCTCTGAAGCCTTTCCTGAGGGTGAGAGGGATCCAGAAGAATGAAAGCCGCGCCGGCTTTGAGCACGCCCAGTAGAGCCACAGTGGTCCAAAGAGACTTTTCGAAGCATAGAGCAACGAATCGGTTTGGGCCGATGTCACGTTGAGCCAATTCGGCAGCGACAAGCGAGGAATAGTCGTCGAGTTCACCATACGTTATCTTCCCGTCGCAGGCGTCAATCGCAAGGGCTAAAGGTTGGGCGCGGCAGCGACTCGCGATGAGCTCGTCGATAAAGTCATTCACAGGTACTAACTCATGCCTGTTGTACTCTGTCACGCGTTGATAGCTTAGCGCGCCAAAGAGACTCATGGTTCTGGCTGTCTGTGACGGCTCTGCCACGATGTCAAGCAAGGCTTGCTGGAACGCATCTGCCATGTTCTCGATCTGCTCGTCGGAGATGAAAGCCAAGCGGTACTGAAGCGACACGTTCACTTCCTGTTCCAGGAGACCGATATTGAGGATGACATCGTACTGGAAACGTCCGGTTAGCGCGCTTCGTACAGAATCGGAACATAGACTCACCTCGGTCGGGTCCTCCCCACCCAGTTCCCCGAATTCCACGCTCGAATCATCTCGGCGTGGCTCGATCTCTCTCTGGACAGACATGATGGTGTTGAAGAGCTTGGAATCCGACTTTTCGGCTGCCTTCATCTTATCCGCCGTGAGAAGATGCTGGTATTTCAAGCACTGAACAAAGTCCGCCTGATTCTGTCGTAGCAAGTCGAGTAGAGACTCCCCGCCGTCAATGGGAAGACGGAAAATCAGGATGTTGATAAGCGGGCCGACGATTTCGTCGACGCCGGGCACGGGGACATCTCTGCCTGCAGACATGTACCCGAAGCACACGGATTCAGCACCAACATATAACCGAAGGACCAAGGCCCACGCCAGCTGCAGCACGTTGCCCAGTGTGAGCTCTTGTTGAGCACAAAAGTGATGGAGCGCATGGTCAGAGGATAGTTTGAAGTTGTGTACCCGCTTGGTGTCGTTAAAGGGTTGACGAGGTGGCGTAGGCGGAAGATTGCATGGCTGCACCGACTTGAGGTAGCTCTGCCAAAAGATGATGGCGTCTTCCCGGGGGATAGACTCAAGATATTCAACGTAGTCTCGATATGTCCCCACTGCATGATTTCTGACGAGCGGGCCATCGTATGCGGAGCACAGATCACGCAGGAGCAGCTGTCTGGAGAAGCCGTCGACTAATGCGTGGCTGATCTCGAGCAGGCACATCACATCGCCATGGTGTGACGAGCAAATGGCAAACCGGTGAGGCGGACTCAGTTCGGGTGTGTCGAATTGATGATCCTTGAGCCGCTGCAACGGATCCTCGCAGGCGGGCAGCACGACACACATTCCGTCCGGAGGTTCCCTGAGCACCAGCTGGTCATGATGGCCGTCGTCACGAGGACTCCGGAAAATAACGGTGCGAAGGAGAGGGTGCTTCTGCACTACGCGCAGCCAAGCGGTCCTGAGCTGTTCTTCGCGCACGGGGCCATTTCCTCGCGATCTTAGCACCCAGAACGCCCTGTTGAGATAGTGCGACGAAACCTTGGCCTGGCTGAGTAGCATGCCCTCTTGTATCGGTGAGCAAGGATACACGTATTCGATGTTGTCTGCAGAGGCACCCATCGCGGCCAAAATGTTGGTGCTAAAGGCGTCAAGCTCGGGATACGAATATGACAGGAGCGGGAAATCGGACAAGGTGAGGGCAGCAGCTCTGTCCACCAAAAGGGATGCCGCGGCCTCGAGACACGACTGGGTTTGTGTAATCCACTTGGACATGGATGACTGCATTCGCTTATTGAAGATGAAGCTCAACGACAACCGAGAGTCGGCAACTTCAGCCATGACGTTGATGAGGGCAAACCGTGGCATGGAAGGCGACATCTGGAACAATTGTCCATCGACCAAGGAAGACGGCTGCAAGAGCCCCTTGGAGCCCCCAGTGAAGCCCGGATGATAGTTGAAGAGAATCTCGATGGGGCCGTCAGGCTTCGGTCCGACGAGTTGGCGAGACGTGAAATAGGCCCATCCATTGCTCTTGATTTGTCGGCGCGCGTCCTTAGTCTTGCGCACGATTTCAAGCACCGTGTCGGTCGGCTCGACGGGAATATGGGCGGGCCAGATTGTCGTGAACCAGCCGATGGTCCCTGTCGGGTCGATGCTGGCGTCCCACGGCTCGCGACCGTGACCTTCGCTGAAGATGATGGGGCTCGGTCGGTCCTTAAATGTCTGCAAAAATGCCTGGAGCAGGGCCGCGTGCAAGATCTCGACGGGCTGGGTGCCAAAGGCCTTGTTCGCGGCATCACCTACAAGGGTCTGGGTTTCCTGCTCGCCAAGGTTGAAGCCCTGCTCGAGTGTATTTCCCCAGCAGTTGTCGTCGGTGTCAACTCTCCAGTATTCGTGTACGTTCAATGTGAGTGCATTCCGCGGCAGCACCTCGATCGTTTCAGTGTGTTTCTTCGTATACGCGGCTTGCAGCTGACACCAGGCCTGGAAGGAAAGTGGAGGCAGGGCGGGCGGTCCTTGGCTTGCGAGCAGGTGCTCAAGGTCCGCAAGGAGGATTTTCCAAGAGACATTGTCCATAACGAGGTGGTGAACAGTCAGGGAGAGATGAAGCTCGTCGACGTCGATAATGGAAAGGACATGAGCGACAAGCAAAGGCCCTCTTAGAATATCCAGTTTGCGCTGGTCGGCTTCGATCAGAGAAGCCGCTTCTTGGCGCGTCCTGGCCCGATCGTCCTCATACAGAAGGCTGCTGGCAGCATCTCGGCTGATGTATTGCTCCCAGTGGCCATTGGCCTCCTGCACGAATCGGGCACGAAGCATCGAATGGTGCGCGACAATCCACTCAATAGCCTCCTGGATGGCCTGCGATGACACGGAGTGAGGAACGCGAAATGACAGGGACTGGTTGAAGTGGTTCAAGTCGCCGTCAGCATTGTCGAAGAACAGTTGCTGGATTGGTGACAAGCTAAAGCGTTTTTCCAGTCGCTCGGCAGGTATTGAAATTGTCGAGTGTATCTTCTCGATGGTGAGGCTCATTTGAGCAATCGTCTTGGCCTTGAAGAGGGCCGCAACGGAGCTTCGAAGCCCGGCAGTAGCACATTGAGCGACGACACGCATGGCGCCGATGGAATCTCCGCCGAGGCGGAAAAAGTTATCTTCAACACCAAAAGACTCGCTGTCAATGTCTAACACGCGTGCCCAGATTGCATGGATGGTTTGCTCGACATCAGTCGAGGGCGCTCGCTTGACGGTCTCGTCATTTGACGAATATGCCTGTGTCTGAGGGGCGGAGACCTCGCTAGAAGACAGCTCCTGACTTTGGCTTTGCTGAGACTTGCTATACTCATCTAGAGAGAGGTCAGCTGCCAGGCTGCGAAGCAGTTTTCGGTCCAGTTTGCCCGACGTGGAATAGGGAAACTGGTTGACAGGGATAAAGACAGCCGGCACCATGTACGGCGGGACTGCAAGCTCGAGGCGGCCCCGTGTCTCTGCCGCGCGGGCGAGGAAAAGCTTGTCTGGGATTTTGAAAATGGTCTGCTCCGGCAAGATAAAGGCCGTCAAGGCGGCCGCCTGATTGCCTGGGCGTCGCACCACAATCTCGGCGATGGCGTCTTGGGCACCGGGAAAGCAGCGGCGCAGGTGATGCTCGACCTCACCCAGCTCAACCCGTTGTCCGCGCAGCTTGATTTGAGTGTCCTTGCGACCGATGTAGCGTAACGAGCCGTCTTTGGTATACTGGACAAGATCCCCCGTGAGGTACAGGCGCGAGTTTTGCCCTGCCCGAAAACGCCTAAGCCAACGCGGGCGTTGGTCGGGGGCGATGAAGGACTCTGCCGTCCGCTCCCCATCGTTGAGATAGCCATGTCCGACGATAGGGCTCTCGACAAGGAGCTCGCCAACGGTGCCTAGAGGGGCTAGTCTATACGCGTTCTGGGCATCTACCACCCAGCAGACGGCGCTGGTGGGAAAGGCAATGTTGTTTGGGTCCGTAGCGTCACGGACGTCGCGATGAAGAGTCGTAAGGATGGCACATTCGGCCGGGCCATAGAGATTCAGGAGATGTGCGTAAGGCGACCATAAAGAGACGATGTGACCGGGAAGCGGCTCGCCGCATAAAACGAGTCTTCTCAGGGAGGGCGTGTTGGCCGGGTCAATAACGCGGGCAACAGAAGGGGTAAGGCAGGCCCAATTAGCCCCTAGGCGGGTGATGGCCTCGCTGATACGGCCTTCGATGTCTTGCTGCGACGGAATGCAGATGCATCCGCCGGCGACGAGCGTCAGTAGATGGTCGGCGATGCTAATATCGAAGGCGTAGGCGGCGAACTGGAACACGCGTGAGCTCTGGTCGAGGAACAGGCCGACGCGGTTCGCCAGGGCACTCGTACACCACGAAATATGAGAATGAACAGCGCCCTTTGGAGTGCTGGACGAGCCCGAGGTGAAGACGGCGTAGATGCTGGACTCGGGCTTGACGGACGGTAGGCGAGACGGTGTCGCCGGCTCCTCCTTCCAGCGCTGCTCGCCATGGGTAGCCACGATGATGGCACGTGACGTGAGGCTCCGCGCCAGAGTAGCCTGCTGGCTCGACGTCACGATCAAGGTGGCGCTGCAGTCTCTGCACATGGTCCGCAATCGCTCGGTCGGATAAGACGGATCAAGCAGCACAAAGGCCCCCCCAGCTTTGAGGACGGCCAACATAGCCACGGCCACCCAGCGCGACTTCTCGAAGCAGAGGGGCACGAAGACGCCGGCTTCGACGCCCTCGGCCACGAGATGGGCAGCGAGGCGCGATGACAAGTCTTCCATCTGGCGATAGGTGAAGTCGCCGTCCCAGGCGCACACCGCCGGCGCGTCGGGCTGACGCTGGACCTGCTCGCTGACCAGATCATGAGCGCAGGCGCGGACAGGCTCGCACACAGTCTGATTCCACTTGGCCAGCTCGGCCCAATCCTCGGCGCTGGTCACGTCCACATCTTTGATGCGCAGCTGCCTTTCAGACGGCCGGAGTTGCAGGAAGATGTGCCGCAGCTGGTGCAGCATCCTTCGCATCTGCGTCTCGTCGACAACGCCCGCGTCAAACGTCGCCTCTACCTGGACCGAGTCGCCCATTTGCCAGCAGATGAGGGTGATGGCATAGCTGCTAAAGGCGTCGACGGCCGCTAGGTCCCGGACACTTTGGAACAGAGGCGGGCGTCCGTCTTGCCTGGGCTGAATCACGAGCAAGCTTTGAAACCGGCAGGCCGAGTTGGCATCGGCGCTCATGCGGCTAATGCGCTGAAGCCCGGCCTGCTCAAAAGGAGTCGCCGCAAAGCGGTTTCTCTGCACCTGCGAGAGCCCGTCTTCTATCGTCATGTCGGGACTCAGCCGCAGTCGGCACGGGACTGTCGCAATTGTTGGGCCCGTCATTTCGTCGACCCCCAGCACGGGTGCTCCGCGCCCGGTCACTGTGACGCCAAACACGGCGTCCAGGCTGTCTGTGTAGAGGGTTATAAGAATGCCCCAGGCAAGTGTCAGCCTATTGGGGATGGCGAATTGGCGGTAAGTTGCAGACTCGACCGGCATCGTGACCGTTTCCTTTCGTATCAGGTTGGGTATATACGCAGCCGATGACAGTGAAGGGAATGTCGCCGCCTCAAGATCGGCAAACTGGCCTTTCCAGAAGGACTCGCACTCTTCGGTCTGACTCTTGCCTACATACTCGATGAAGGCGGCAAATGGTCGTGGCGTAAGCGTCGCTCCATCATATGCCTCTTGTGCCTGGCGCAATATCAATTGCAACGCCCATCCGTCGCTGAGGGCGTGGTGCAGGACCAAGGTGAACTGATACCTCCCGTCTACGGGCTCAAGGCAAAAACGAATAAGCGGTCGTCCGAGTGCTCCTCCATCCCATGTCGAGAGAGCTTCATGCCGGGACGACCAAGGAAGCGATCCGTGAATAACGGCCTGATACATGGCCCCAGTGCTTGTCTGAACGAAGCGGGTTCTCAATATGGGATTGGCCTCGACAACGGCATCCCAAGCCCTCTTGAACCTACTCGCGTCAACGTCGTCTGGGAGGTCGTACTCAAAAGCAACCCTGTACGCCCCAGGCCGCTTGGCCGTGAGCGACAAGAGTTCTTCCTGGAGAGGAGTGCAAGGATACACGTCCTCGAGATCAGATGTGTCCATGAGCTGGCATAGTTCCGTCACACGTTCTGTGACGGGTTCTCGCTCTTCAACGAGAGAGAATGGTTGGATTGTCGATTGTGAAGCTGGCTGGACAGAAGCTGCCATGGCGGCAAGACTGTCGTTGCCATACAGGCAGTCCAAGGCGAGGTCAAGGCCCTGCTTGCGGGCTGCACTGGCAAGCTTCAGTGCGTCAATGGAGCTCCCGCCGAGGTCGAAGAAGCTATCCTGCCTGACAATGTTGCCGGCTTCAATCTGCAAAATTTGGGCCCAGAGTTCTCGGACAACCTTCTCCGTCGGGCTCTCGGCCTTATGCTTGGCACCCGTCGGTCGCGACAGAGCATATGTCTGGAGCTGGGTCCGGGACAAGCTTGCAATCCAGCAACTCAGCTGCCTCCTGTCACACTTGCCGCTCGCGGTGAGCGGCATCCTACCCAAGGGTAGGAATACGCTTGGAACCATCCAGCTGGGAATGACGTTGCGCAGTGCTCGTTGGGTCATTCGCGCTTGATGTCGAAACTCGTCTGTGGGATCCAGCAGCCAGTCATCCTGCGCCGGAGAGTTTGCCGCCGCCGGCGAGACAAGGGCGACAAGCGTCTCGGATTCGTCGATCTGTGCAACTTGGACTACGATGTGCTGCGAGGCAGGGAGCTGACGCCGGATATGGTGCTCGATCTCGGCTGCCTCGAATCGCTGACCGTAGAGTTTGGCTTGTGTGTCCTTACGTCCGACATAGCGGATTGTGCCGTCGATGGGGTCACAAATCACGAGGTCTCCTGTCTTGTAAATTCTGGATGAGCCTGAGTACCAGGGAGTCTTTGTGATGAAGGCGTCAGCGGTCCGGACGGGGTCGTCGATGTATCCGCGACCGATTGAGGGCCCGCTGAGGAGAAGCTCTCCTACATGACCTGCTTGGACCAGACGGCCATGGTTGTCCTGCTGAGCGACCCAGCAATCAACACCAACGCCGTGGCCCAAGTTGGCAGCGTCGACGTCTCCCTGGCGGCATGGGTGGACCATGTTGACAACGGCACATTCGGTCAGTCCGTAGGCGATGAATAGGTCCAGGTGAGGCGTCCACTTGGTAATATCGTCGACCTGAACCGCCTCCCCCCCCAGCACGAGAGTCCTAACACCTGCCAGGTCGCTTACGTCGAGGACGCGGCTCACAGACGGCGTCAGGAGAGCCCAGGTGACGTGGAGCTGGCGAACATGGTCCCGAACACGGAACACGCGGTCTTGCTCGGATGGAATGCACACACATGCGCCTACCATCAGGGCTGCGAGCATTTCCGTGAGACAGGCGTCAAAGGCATACGAAGCAAATTGAAGCACGCGTGAAGAGGCATTCATGTCGAGGGCCTTGGCATGCTCAAAGGCGCTGCTGCAAAAGGCTTGATGCTCAATGGTGACGCCCTTGGGCTTGCCGGACGTGCCCGAGGTGAAGATGGCGTAGGCGGCATTGCTGGGCTTGGCCCGTTGAATCGAGCCGTCGTCGACATTGTCATAAATGCCCGTCACGACGACCTTGGCCGCCAGTTTCTTCGCCTTGTCCGTCGTTTTCTCGGATGCCACGACAATGGTGGCGCCAACCGTATGGCATATCGTCTCGAGTCGGCTTGCCGGGTACGAGATGTCGAGCAGAACAAAGGCACCGCCCGCCTTGAGCACGGCCAACGCCGCCACCGGCACCCAGACCGACTTTTCCGAGTAAATGGGCACATATGCCTCGGGCTTGACTCCGCCTTTGGCCAAATGGATTGCCATGGCTGTCGACAGGTCGTCGAGCTCGGCGTAGCTCAGCTGTCCGTCCCAGGCACACACAGCCACTGCCCCTGGCTGGTCCCGAGCCCGTTGCTTAATGACCAGGTCGACGCACATGGGCTCATGGTAGTCTCCTGCATTTCCGTTTCCATTGGTCTCGTACGACCAGTTCGATTTGGTTTCCATCTTGTTGACTTTGGACACAATTCCGTCTAAGGCTGCTGCTCTCAATGTGCGATGTCGTGATGGCGGCAGCTCTCGAGACTCCGTTACCTGATGGATGAAAAAAAAAAATTAAAATAAAGACGACCAGAAAGGAAGAGTTGTAGGACTCGTAAGATGGATGCCGAATACACCGCCTGAGGCCTCACCACATGGATCGAGCCAGTAATACTACCTAACCGACACATGCGTACACCGATGTCTCCTGGGCTATCTTGATTCGGTGTGTGACTCGGCAGCCACAGACCAAAGTTCCGTCAGTATGTGACTGTATGTCTAAATTGGAAAAAACTTGCATAATCTTCCGCCGCAACACTGTTGGTGAAGACTCGCCTAGGAAGGTTGGACGACTGGGCCTCAGAACGGGTCAGGAGGGCGTAAGCTGTATAAGTTCTATAGGTCAAGAAGGTGAAGCTATAATGCCTCTTCAAAAGTCCCCTACTCGGTTACAACGAACTGATATAATAGAATCAGCTTGCCGTGTTAAGCGCCATCATATCATCACTGGCGGGCTACATCTACATCTAAACTTGAAGACGTACGTACATACATACTCGACAAGACAGCTGATGAATTTCAAACGTAGTCGAGACCCAAGTCCAGAGACTCTAAAAAAACAATGGTGCTCAAGACAACTCCTCAGCAGGTCATCCCTCTGCAAAACATCAACAAGTCGGGCTTGCTGGACCTGAAGGAATGCCTCATTGCAGGGCTTCAGTCATCACCTAAGTCGATGCCATCACTCCTGCTGTGGGACAGCCAGGGCCTACGCAACTTTGACAGCTGGACCAACGCAGCGACATATTATCCGAAGCGGCGTGAATGGGAAATACTGAAAAGCCACGGGCACGACATAGCCAGCCAGTTCCCCTCCACCTCGGTCATTGTAGAGCTGGGCTGCGGGTATCTGGCCTCCCTCTTGATTGACGGTGTGTCTGTTTTGTTGTGGGCACTGACGAAGGTGTCAGAAACCTCAGCAAAACGGCCTGGTTACTGGCATCGCTCGCCCGCCAAGAGAGGCACGTCTACTACTATGCGCTCGACGTTTCGGACGAGGCACTATACAAGAGTTTGAAGGGGCTCAGAAAACAGTTTGCCGGCTCCAAGTCGATCAATATCGCCGGGCTGAGCGGCACATACGACGACTGCGCCGCCTGGCTGACCGGTTCTGCCAACCTTGCCGTGTCCACCATCACCTTTCTTTGGCTGGGTAATAGCGTGGCGAACATGACCCGGGACGAGGTGAGCGGTCTGATGAGCAGGCTGCGCCAGGCGTGCCGCCACATGGCAGCCGACTGCAGCTTCTTGGTCTCGGCAGACTGCTGCACTGACCGGAATCGTATCCTCCAAGCGTACGACGCTCAGGTCGACCCTTCGCGGACCTTTCTCTTACACGGTCTTCACCACGCCAATCAGCTGCTGTGCGACTCCGTCTTTCTCGAGCACGAATGGGAGGCCGTTCCCGAATGGGACGAGGCCGAACATGAGCTTCACTACAGCTACTCCCCGCGAAAGGACATGCAGTTGACTCTCGGCCATGACTACATCGACGTCAAGCGGGGCGAGCGTATACCCTTCTTCATGTCGGCCAAATGGGACAGCTGTCAGGTGCAGTCCATGGCTGAAAGGGCCGGACTCAGGCTCGAAAAGCTGTGGCAAGACTATCGGAAAGAATACGGTGAGAGAGCTTCTCACGAATCCTTCGACTTTCTCGACACTGATTTTCCAACAGCTTTCTACCTTTTGCAGACCTAGCCGAACGTTCTTCTTGCTGGGATTGAGCTGGAAAAGCAACCAACTCAGCCGATATATCCAAAATCTTTATGACTGCATCGTGCCACGAGTACGGGAATGTGGAACATGATGAAGTCCCAGGTGCTCTTTCACTCCGTGATGTGCATTTGTGGAGGTTTAGGGATCAATGTCCGGCCGTCGCCGCATAGGAGCTATGCACATAGAAATGTATACATGTATGTATAGATCTATGTATGGACGGGAGCAGGTTGCTTAGAGGAGACGGATATAAGCAGACGTGCTAGTGACTCGCTTCGAAGCAAGTTTGCTTTATCGCCGGGTATATAGGTGCGTTTGAATAGTAGAAATTATAATAGATACGTAATAAGAGGAGGTCTTCTTTTATTCGCAGCCCGGCCGCCGTATAGGAGCTATGTATATATATATATA
>LAZP02000027.1:61170-78645 GCA_001272575.2 Ophiocordyceps unilateralis | reverse complement strand
CTTTATATCTTTATTATTTTCCCCTCCTTTTTAAGCGGTTAGTAACTATATTTATATATATTATACTTGCTGGCTTGATTGGGAAAGGCGTGATACTAAGGCGTAAGACGGTTAGGAAAGGCTCGAGACTATATAGAGATATAGTTTAGATAGGAAGGAGGCTTACTATATAATAGCCGAGGCCTTCGGGGGAAGGTAGGAGTCTAGGGCCACTAGATTAGAGAGGGGAGAGCCTGCGAGGGCCTTAGGAGGAGAAATCATCATCTTCGCGTCCGTCTTGTTATGTCTATAGAGAGTCTTCGTTCTTCTTCTTCAGTCTAGTAATATAGATATAGATAGATGGAAAATTTTACAATCTTTGTACGTGTTTTTTTTTCCTCGTTGAAAAAGCCGTGCCGTCAGCCGTGTGGTGCACAAAAAGCATCTCAGCCCAAACTCCTCGTACCAACCCCGTATGTTCTGCATCCAGGCGAACAGCAGCTTGACGAAACACAACATGAAGAGGAGAAAAAAATTTAAAAAAAAAAACCAGAGCCATCCATTCATTTGGATCCATTCACTCTCACGCCGCTGACGCAGTTAATCCTTCTCCGCAAAGAGGTAACTGGGTACGATGCACGCAAACTCTCGTGCGACGGCGGCCCGGAGCTGGGCAGGAGACATGCTGCGTTTATGCGTCTTATGCACCGTCTTACCAGCTCGGCATGCCGTACTGCCTGGCGTCCCCGGACAGTTGTTTTTATTTTATTTTATTTTTATTTTATTTTTATTATTATCTTCTCGTTCCTTGCATTTGCTGTCGGCGAGTCAAATCAACTTGGCGACATAGAAATGAGAGTTCGGTATGTGGGACTCGAATTTCGCGAGGTTATAGCCAACCAGATCACCTCATTAGCACCAAGTCCGCAACACATCAAGTTAGGAAAAAAAAAAAAACAGCATAAACGCCACTCACTATAAGCATTCGCAAATCACGTGTTACCCTATACACCACTCATATCCCCAGTACTCAACCCAGCCCGCCAAGACAACCAGGCCACGATGCCCTGAGAATAAGCAAACGAGGGAGACCAAAAAGAAGGTAACCACACCGAAGAAAGATTCGTAGCAAGGCGCACCTACGCGCGCGCCTGAGCAAGCAAGAAAAACCGCGAGACAATTAAAAAAAAAAGCAATAAAGACTTCGTACAATAATAGACCCTGTCTAGCCTCGGATGTGTCGGCACTCATGGACGCGCACGGAAACAAAGAAAAGGGGGAGGAAGTCTAGCGGCGACTTCGGGCCGCTCCTCGGCTTGAACGCGCCGTGCTTGCCGCTGTCCCTTGGTTGAGACAAGTACCGGCTTGGCGGGATGACCTCAGACGGAGCTAGAAATCTCAGTGAGACCAGGGGGGGGGCCGGGCGAGAGGGGTGCGATGGGATAGAGATTCCGGCGGCTGACCGTTGGCATGTTGCTGCTCTGCAATACACACACTCGTCCTGTCTTCCTTGTAACACATGAAGCAAAGCAGCAAGCAGCCAGTTGGCGAAGCAACCCACATACGAGCAGGCATGGGAGAGATCAGATGGAAAACAATAGTCGCCACGTCCATCAAGTCGTAAAACAAGGCCCAGGGTACACATAGACAAGAGGAGACGCGCCATAGGAGAAAAATTGAATACAACAGGACAAAAAAAACTTCCGGATGGCGAGCTCTCTCGCCGGGAATTGAACCCGGGTCTCAAGCGTGACAAGCTTGCATACTGACCACTATACTACGAGAGAATCACGTGAGCGACTAAGCCGCTTGTAGTGTGGTCTGCTGGTGAAAGCTTGGTGTCTCAAAAGATGCATATAAAGGCTTTTCGTACTGCTGCTAGAAAGGGACGCCTCCATCCATGAAACGCGTCAGCAACAGCAAACAGGCACAAGCGTCTTCAACTTCATACAATGTCGTAGTTTCACCCGAATCTTAATTCATCTGTCGTGTTAGACAAGCTGTGATACCCCTGCTACACAGGTAGAGTGGTGCCTCTCTAGAGTCTACTGCTAAGCCGCTGTGCTCAACTTCGCCCTCAACTAGTAGTACTACCAACAGTTCACCCTCAGTATCGCTATGTGCATTGCCCTCCCCGGTCATCGTGTCACCTTCGCCAATCCTCCACTACTCATGTAGCCACTCTATACGACATGTTACCATGACAGCATACGGAAAGAAAACTCAGCAACCGTTCTCAGACCCAGACACCCACATCGCTTTTCCTTTTTTCTTGTCAACGCGGGTATCGACCTGGCGGCGTACACAGACTGCTTGCTTGAGTCAGGCAAGAGCAAGCAAAAGCAGAGTCGGTCGCAGCCGTCCGGCTACCGCGCAAACACCTTGACGACGCCGTCTCCCCCTCCGCTCACCACCCATTTGCCATCCTGGCTCCAGACGCAGGAACATACGCCTTCGCCGCGCATAACCCGGTGGCTCGTAATCTCCTGCGTGCACGACCGTTTCTCCAG
This sequence comes from Ophiocordyceps unilateralis, assembly GCA_001272575.2. NCBI lineage: Eukaryota > Fungi > Ascomycota > Sordariomycetes > Hypocreales > Ophiocordycipitaceae > Ophiocordyceps > Ophiocordyceps unilateralis. Next base: position 76,156 of record LAZP02000027.1, on the reverse strand, counting down.
ACTCCAGAAGCGCAGCGACGCATCGTGGCCCGCACTCACCAGCTCCCGCCCGTCGGGACTCAGCGATAGACTCGAGATGGCGTCCGGATGTGCCAGCATGTTGTACGTGCATTGCCCTGCGGTAGCCCGTCAGTACTCGGCCAACTCGCCTTGTTCCACCCTGTTCCGACTTACCGCTATTGGCGTCGAAGAAGCGAACGAAGCGGTCTTCGTGCCCGGAGATGATGGTGCCTTCGACCCCCGACCCGGCCATGGACCGGCCGCCCGTCGGCCCGCCAGCCTCGTCGGCGCCCATGCCGTTGCTACCGTGATGCTGTCCACCCTGGTCCAGGCCGCTCGTCGTTGCCGCCACGGCGTTGACGCTCGTCGCCATGGTCCCGTCGTACGTCTCCATGCTGTCCATCTGGCCGACCTGCTCGCCAGTCCGCGTATCATAGACGATGACGGCCGCGTCCGAGTACGAGACAACAAACGTCTCGCCCGAACCGCCCAGCGGGGCGATGCATGTCGGGCTGGCTTCGGAACCGTCTGAGCGCGAGATGACGTGCACCAGCGTGTGGTGGAAGGGCGAGTTGGACGCCACCGTCGCCTGGGGCGCGCTGGGAAAACCACTGCCGGAGCTCATCGAGTTGCCGCGCACCCGGCCTCCGCGACCCGTCATGCTTCGATTGGTGCCCGGCTGCGGCGAGCTCAGCTGCGGCGGCGCGCTGACGGACCAGAGCCGCACCGAAGAGTCGGCCGCGCCGGACACGAGCAGGATTCGATCCGTGCTGCCGTAAGGGCTGGAGTTGCCAAAGACGGCGCCCAGGGTCGTGGGAAGCACGCAAAGCGCCCAGACGGCGTCGGTATGACCCTCGAGCGTCGCCTTGGGGTCGACGCGGCCTCGTTCCCAGACCCGGATCGTAGCGTCCTGGCCGCCCGAGAAGATCCAACCGTCGCCCTGCGCTCTACCGCCCGTCGAGAAGTTGGGAGACGGCGACCACGACGTCAGCGCGAGGACGGAGCCCCCGTGGCCGCGGTGCGTAAAGTTGGCGATGACGTCGAGGTCCGAGGCCGCGTTGCCCAGGGCTCCGGCGTGGCTGTCGAGCCGGGGAATGTGGAAGCGCTTGATCATGCCGTCGTCACCCGCCGTGCAGATCTCGGGTTCGCCCGGACTGCCGCCCCCGGAGAAGATGACGGTCCGCACCGTGTTAAGGTGGCCCCGGAGGCCGAAGCGTAGCTTGAAGCTGCCGCCATCTGCTCTCTGGCTCGCGTTCAAGGATAGCTCGTGCTCCCCGCTGCGCTGCCGCGATAGGGAGCTCTTCCGCCGGTGCCCGCTGAGGGCCCGGCTCGGGGACTTGGGCAGATACTCGGCGTTGGGGAACGCGTCCGTGTCCGGTCGATTCGACGTCGACGGGCCGGCCTGTTGCTGGGATGACCCGGGCTCGACGAACGTGCTCTCCGGGAACACCCAGCCGTCGGGCTCGGGCGCCGCCGGGGGGGGCTTGTCTCTCATCTCGGATGGGTGGTCCATGCCGCCCCAAGCCTCGCCGGTGTGATTCGGCCCCAGAATGCCGTCGTCTACGGCGCGCGTCGTGACCGCCACAGGCGCCGTCCACTCGCCAGGCCCGCCGTACAACGGGGCTTGGTGGTGTTCGCTGGCCGACCGAACCATGGGCTGCGACTGGAAGTCGGACGGGCCTTGGGCGAAGGGCACCGGTGGCAGCTGCATCTGCGGAGCGGCGTTGGGGGCCTGATGCGACCTGTTGCTCATAGACTTGTTGATATCCTGCGCGTGGTTGGGCGAGGGCCGATACTGCCGGTCCATGTGTTGAGGACCGGACATGGCATAGGCCTCGACCTCACGCATATCCTCCATCATGGGCAGAGGCGGAGAGTCGCGTGGCGGTTGCGGATTGGCGGGCGTGACCATGAGATACATGAACTCGGCCTGGCACTGATCGAGGAAGGATTTGAGCTCGTTTCGCTGAGCGTCGTCTTCGGCTGGCTTGTCGGCTGGCTTTGCGACGTGGACGCCGTCGCCTCCAGGCACGACATGCTTCGCGGCGGAGGCTGCAAAAGGCGGGTCAGCGGCATAGCAGGGCGATTGGAAGGAGGGATGCCCGACTCTGAAGCATGTCCTGGATCTTGGCAGCACGGGTGTCGATATTGTCGGTTCTGGTGGCGGTCTCGTCCTTGGCATGAGCTGCCTGCTCCTTGACCTTGCGCTCGAGGATAAAGACGTATTTCTTGAGGGCCTTTTGGGTGGCATCGGCTCTCCTCGCCTGGCCTTCGAGGCTGGCGATGCGGCCCCTCATCTCCTGGCGCTCAATCTCCCAAGCGTTGCGGTCGCGCTCATGACGGTGCCACTCAGTCTGTAGAAAGCGCATAACGCCTTGAAGAGTGTACTCAGTGGCCTGGGGCTGGCTGGTGCCGTTCCCGTGCATGGCCATGCCCATATCCATCGGCCCCATGCCGTTGCCAGCATTCGGGCCCATCTTCGGTTGCGGGGGGTGAGCTCATGGAGAGGCCACGGCGGCAGGGGAAAAGGCCCTTTACCGAGCCGACTCCGGGCGGCAGCGACGTGGGACGACGCCCAGACGAGATGGGGGAGGTGCTGTAAAAAGAGATGGCGGATGCTGGAGCAGGCTTTTCTGCTGCTTGCTCGTGCGCGTGAGGCTCGGAGAGGGCTTGCTGTTGCTGAGCTGAGATGGGTGCTGTTGCGGCATACCTACCTAGCCATGGGCCAATCAGGACGCTGGCCGCATCCACGAGGCTGAGGCAAGAGGCAGCACAGCTGCGGATATGTGTCTCGCGAGTACCGTTTATAACAAAATGATGCCAGAACTGTACCTGCCAGTGACCGTGGCTCTAGCCTACCTACCCTGGATGCTTCGGTGGGCAGTCTGCATACAATGCAGTAAAGCGACGAATACATCCCTACATAGAGCGATAGATTCATACATCTCTGGGCATCACGTGCTGTCCACGACCTACCTACCTAGGTACCTAGCTAGGCTCATGCTGATTCGCTTGCTTTCCTCTTCGTTGCACGCCGCTGAGCAGGCGAGGCTACCTAGGCCCCGCCGAATCTGCCATTGCCGCGTAGCATTATAGCAAGGTCCGATCTGCATAGGTAAACAATCGACGTCGAGCACCGTCCGTTACTTGAACCAACCTTGTCCCGGTAAAGTCAACCTTGAATGGTTGTGACTTGTCGCGTCGATTTACGTAGGCCTGTCGTCGCAGCTGGAGGGGTGCACGTGCTCCGCCACACAACCACAGCCAATCCCTAGATGTAGGTACCTAGGTACCTAGTATGTACACACAACCCTCAGGCGCCACACCCCTCGAGCCTCCTCCAGTCGTCATTAGCCCCCAGGCTGGGATGCAGCCAACATCGTGACATCGTCACCGCTTCGATGCGGCATCATGGCCGTCTCGGTGCGTGAGATCTCTATCAACTACAATCATCTATAGAGTATCAGCTGACGGGTCCTCACAGTGGAAGTCGTTTGACTTCTTCGACATCTCCATCGTCGCCCTCGCGGACGACGACGCCCGCCAACTCTTCGAGAGCAGCGACATCTCCAGTGTCTGCGCCGGCTCCGATAGTCTATTCGTCGGCTCCAATGATGGAGCTGTCAGCATCATCGGTAAGACGTGGAAGGTCGTTCGCAAGTTCCAGGCCCACGATGTCGGTCGAATCGCCCACATGCGCCAGGTCGAGGGTACCAGCATCCTGGTCACGGTGGCTGTGAGTTGCGCCGCATGGCTCTTTCTTGAGGGACAATGGCTCAGAACCAATGCAGGAGGATCTTAGCGGCGAGCCAGTGCTCAAGGCCTGGGCCCTGGACCAGCTCGTCAAGAAAACCAACATGCCCACCTGCCTCAGCACCCTGACCATCAACAACGGCAGACGTCCATATCCGGTACGAATACTCTTTAGAAAGATGATCACTTGTACGCGTTGCTCACTGATGTCATAGATAACAGCCCTGGCCGCCCTCGAGGACTTGTCGCAGATTGCCGTAGGCTTCGGCAACGGCGCCGTCACCGTCATCCGCGGTGACCTCGTCCACGACCTCGGGACGAAGCAGCGTATCGTTTTCGAGTCCGAAGAGCCCATAACTGGCGTCCAGCTGGTGGCTGACGAGAAGCTGACGACCCTCTTCGTCTCGACAACGTCTCGCATTATCAAGTTGGGTCTTTCGAGAAAAGGCCAGGGACTGCCGCCCAAGACGGTCGAGGACGCCGGGTGCGCCGTCGGCTGCATGACCTTTGATCGTGGCGCCGGCCAGGTTGTTGTAGCGCGCGACGATGCCATCTACACCTACTCGGTCGACGGAAGAGGCCCGCCCCGAGCCTATGAATCGCCCAAGAGCTTCATTGCCTTGCACCAGGGCTACGTTGCCCTGGCGTGTCCGTCTTCGGGCGCGGGCGGACGGGAGCCTGAAGCCATGAGGCGCTTTGGAGGCGATGCACTCCTCGAAGCCTCTTCCTTTGTTCTCCTCGACACGGATCTACGTTTGATTGCCCATACCGAGACGCTCATCTCCCCCGTTCGATTCATCTTAAGCGTCTGGGGGGTTCTGTTTACTATTGACCTCCGAGGAAAGGTGAAGGCCTCGAAGACCTTGGCAAGTTCACGAAAACTGACACGCCCAGATCCATCAATACCGCCAAAAGGCTCTCCATCAAAGGCTGGAGATGCTATACCAGAGAAACATGTTTCCACTCGCCGTCGAGCTGGCGCAAAACTCGGGGCTCGACTTCAAGCAGCAGAGTCTCATCTACCGCAAGTTCGGCGACCACCTCTACCAAAAGGGAGACTATGACGGTGCCATGGTGCAGTACATCCGAGCCATCGACACGACTGAGCCGTCCCAGGTCATTCGAAAAGTAAGGCCGCCCGGCTGCTCACCCGCCCTGGCGTCGAATATCGGCTGACAGGTGGCAAACAGTTCCTCGATACGCAGCGTATACACAACCTCATCCAATACCTGGAACAGCTGCACGAGCACAGAAAGGCCACGGCTGACCACACAACTCTCCTGCTCAACTGCTACGCCAAGCTTAAGGACATCGACAAGCTGGAAACATTCATCAAGTCGCCCGGCGATCTCAAGTTCGACCTCGACACGGCCATCGCCATGTGTCGTCAAGGCGGATACTACGAGCAGGCCGCCTATTTGGCCAAGAGACACGGCGAGACGGAGCTCGTCGTCGACGTTTTGATCGAGGACTCCAAGAGCTATGCCGAAGCCCTGGACTTTATCTGGCAGCAAGAGCCGGAAGTTGTCTGTTTGCCTCGGAGTCTTCCCTTGCACGATGAAACTTGTCTAGCTAACTGTGGCCAGGCCTACCCTTGTCTTCAAAAGTATGCCCGCGTCCTAATCGAAAACTGCCCCCAGTATGCAACTCGACTTTTCGTGGAATACTACACTGGCAAGTACAGGCCCAGACGCGAGCCGACGGTAGTGCGTGACGATAGGACGGCGCAGACGGCCGGCTTCGCTGCAAACGCCGTGCAGAACTTGTCCAACCTTCTGCCCTTTCCATATATGACTGCCTCTTCCGTCGCGAGCCCGGCGGCTGGCGTCTTCCCAAGAGATCCCGTCGGCGAGGGGGCCGCAGAAGCAGCAACAGCTGCGGGAACGGAAGCCGGTGACGAGCCGGCGCCGGAGTACACGCCGCCGGCGCCGAGAACGGCATTCTCGTCTTTCATCGACCATCCGGACGAGTTCATTAGCTTCCTCGAGGCGTGCTTGGAAGAGAAATACCTCAAGCCATCGGACAAGACGGATCTCTACACGACTCTCTTTGAGATGTATCTGCAAAAGTCAGGTGACAGCGAAGAGCAAGGCGACAAGTCTGCATGGGAAGACAAGGCCAAGAAGCTCATTGAGGGAGAACATGTGCCCATGGAGAGCTCCAACGTGTTGTTGCTGTCGCACCTTTCCGACTTTAAGCAAGGCACAATCTTGGTCAAGGAGCAGGCCGGCCTGCTGTCGGACATTTTCCGGTCGTACACGTCCGCCAAGGACACCCGGGGCGCGATGAAGGCGCTCAGAAAGTACGGGCCGGAGGAGCCGCAGCTGTATCCTGAGGCGCTGGCATACCTCGCTTCAGATCCGCGGGTACTCCACGAGGCAGGTTCTGACGAGCTGTCCGGGATTCTGTCCAAAATCGACAAGGACGGGCTCATGGCCCCTCTCCAAGTCATCCAGACGCTCGTGGGGCAGTCGAGAGGCGCAGGCGGCGTGGCCACGGTGGGCATGGTGAAGCCGTACCTACACGAGACGATCACGCGGGAACGCAAGGAGATTGCAGCGAACCGACACCGCATCGACACGCTGCGGGCTGACACGGACAAGCGGCGAGCCGAGCTGGCGGAGCTCGGGAGCAAGCCAGCCGTCTTCCAGGCGACGCGCTGCGCCGACTGCGGCCAGGGGCTGGACCTTCCGGCGGTGCATTTCCTATGCAAGCATAGCTTCCACCAGCGCTGTCTGCGAGGCGGCGGGGAAGAGGAGGAGCAGATGGAGTGTCCCAAGTGTGCGGGAGAGAATGCCGTCATACGCAAGATGAGAGAGGGACAGAGGGAGACGGCGGAGAAGCATGATTTGTTCAAGGCGGATGTGGAGGCTAGTGAGGATCGGTTTGCGACCATGGCCGAGTGGTTCTCGAGGGGGGTCATGGATGCTGGACGTGATTCGGAGCTGCCACATGCCTGAGGAGGATGAGGGAGCTGCTCAGGGGGTGGGCTCCCGGTAGATGACCAGGGACGGCATCGGGGCGGTTTGTCTCCCCAGGCCAGACTCCCCAGAATTAGATATCCAACTGATGGATTGCCTCTAGGGAAGCTGGGCCGATGTGAGTATGATCAAGTCAGACATGGGCCGTAACCCCCCCCTCTCTGTTCAGGGGTTATACTGGGGGGGCAGGTTCCTGGTGCCGGCGGCAAGTGTTTCGCCAATCCGTCTTTTTCGGTCTTCAATGGTCATGTACCATTAGGTAGGAAGATGTCAGGCGGATGTACCGTTTCGGTGAGAAAAGAAACAGGAATAAGAAGGGCTTTGATGCCGTGGCGCTACGATAGCTGTACATACATACACACCTACCTGCATGTAATCTGGTGCCGATCCAGGGTAAGACATATGCCACCCTGGCAAAGGCTGGAGTGCTCGTATAGGGCTCCATCTGCGGTGCCTGGGGCCATCGGTTGCTGCATCACTTGCCCTGCATCATTCTGCGGCGCACTCTGTCGCCTCAACAAGTTCGATCGAGCACCCTTCAACCTGCTTGTCGAGTCTTACGCTGCTTTTGCCAACTGTATTCGGGCTTGAATTGGGCAGAACGTGCATCAATAGGCTGTGAATTACTGCGGCTGCTCAGGGGGGGGGGGGGGGGGAAGAAGGCACCAAGTGAAAAGACGGATATTTGACTTGAAATACAATCAGAGCTACTCCTCGCGACTGTCCTGCTCTCTGAAACAAGCTTTAACCTCAATTATTATGCAGGCTGTCACTTCTCATATCCTTGCCATCTGCCGTCGATCTCCCTCTCCGTTCGCTGGCTTACTCCCCGGCCGAGGGGCTGCCGAGTCTGCGTGAAGTCGCTCGGTGACGGGGAGCTCAGTGCGGCGAGTTTCTTTGACATACAAGTCCAGCATTGACACCGTCTCTTGCGGCAGACTGCCGGTGGTCTCGTGAGGCCGGCTGCGATGTGGTCTCAGGGGAGAGCGATGTTTGGGCTTCTGCCCCCCCTGTGTTGGCAGCTTCTTGGTGGCACGTACCTGCTACTCGAGTCTGTGCCTCGATGACTGCTTTTGGCCATGCCGGCAAGAAGGCGTTTGTCAATTGTCCTTGGAGAAGAGGGTGTGGTCAAGTTGGGCGGTGATGAAGTCGTTGACAAGAGAGGGAAGATGTGACTGCGGGCCATTGTCCTTTTATTTGATAATTCCTTCTATCCATCTTATCATGCTCGGTCTTGCACCGCAAGCGAAGCCCGCCACAGCCTCCGGTAAGGAGATACGCTCAAGAAGCCCGTCAAAGATATCGATTGCACTCCCGCGCAGAGGCACACAGCCCGCTAGTTCTCTGCAGAAGTGAAGTGCACCGCTGTGCGCTTACGGCCGTGTGCGTTCAGCTTGTGTGCTAAAATCCCTGTGTGCGTTCTCTTCGGTATAGCGACCACTCCTCCCCCCCTGTCCGTGGCCCAGGCACAGGGACGGGGCTGCGTCATCTTTGTTGAGGCAATGCTCAGCATTGGTCCGGTCTCGATACGCTTCGATTGCTATGATCAAGGACTTGGCTCGTCTAGACGATAACAGCAGTGGGTGCGAAATCATAGACGCAATGCATCCCGACGGTGAGACAATTGGCTTGACCCCGAAGGGCAGCAGCCAGCACGCGAGCTGCATGAGGGTATGCTAGACTGGGGAAACGAAACGAGGTCAGAAACGAAAGGGGCCAGTGACTGATGCTCGTGGCCAGGAATTGCCATTGTCTTCTCCGGCCCGATCAACTCCAGACACAGGCGGCAGATTTGACGCACCGATAAAGAACGGCACGAAGAGGAAACGAGACGATGACGAAGATGAAGAAAGCTCGGACAAGAACCTGCCAGGACGGCCGACTCCCAAGAGCGACCATGGCGAAGGCATAGGAGACGAACCGACGCTCGAGCTAGCCTGCCCCTTTTACAAGTCGAAACCCGTCCGCTACCGCAGCTGCGCCAACAAAGTGCTCAAAGGCATGGCACGCGTCAAGCTACACCTCTGGCGCTGCCACCTGATGCCCATTCACTGCGCCATCTGCCTGGTCGAGTTCGACAGCGAAGCAGGACGAGACGACCACCTACGACAACAAAGCTGCGAGCTCCGCGAGCCCCGGCAACTCGAGGGCATCACGGAAGAGCAAAAGAAGCGGTTGAAGCGACGGGTGGACACGAAGAAGACGCGGAGCGAGCAGTGGTACGATATGTTTGCCGTCTTGTTCCCGGACGAGCCGCGGCCGGTGACTCCGTTTGTCGAAAGGTTGGTGTCGCATGAGCTGTTGGCGTTGCAGGACTTTATGACCAACGAATGGCCTGGAATGCTGGATCTACTTTTTGATGAGAGGCTGCCTGCCGAGCTTCGACCGCAAAGGCATCTTGTTCGCGCCTTTTCCGCTGGTCTGATGGAAGAGCTTGTTGTGAATGTGCTGGGCCGGCTTGAGGCTGGTCATCAGCCTCGCCGACTGGATAACTCCAAGGCCAGCACGCCGGAAAGAGCCGGATTCCCCGTCTTCGGTCCCGTCTCCCCCCGATTGCCGGACGGAGCTGGGCCGGATCCGTGGTTGCCTCCCGGCACGCCGACGGCACAGTCCAGTTCGGCGCAGCAGTTGAGCGAGTTTGACGCTCTCGCCGCTCTGGCCGCCCTTTCGAGCAACAGCTCGGCGCCACAGCAGGAGGCGTTGCCGAACATGGAGTTTGATGATGGCATATTCTACTTCAACGAACCTCCCCCCACCCCTTACTTGGTCTGCTCTCCTTCAGGACCCAGGCCTAGGGTTGGCTCGGCTACTTGACTGTCACTGGCGTTTGACCAAGATGTGATGGAAGTGATGGTTTACAATGTAGAGAACAAAAGATTCGAAGCTTTGATAGCACATGCAGTCCTGCTCCTCTTCTGCTCCTCTACAACATTCCCCCCCCCCCCCCACCACGATCAAGGGGTAATTCGCATGCGGATTCATCGGCCTCAGCAATTTGTAAAGCCGATAACAGTTCGCCACCCGTTAGGCTCCAGGCCATGGCCCGCGACTCGTGGGCTCCCTGGCTGCCGACAATGGTTGATAATGCGCTGCGCGCTTCGCGCCACGTCTCGCCAGTTGCTCAGAGTCAGGGATGTGGGATTCTGTGCGGTAGTGAACATGGTTAGTCGTCGCTATATCAAGGGGAATTGGACCTTGCTCACATCGTTGCAGAGCCAGATGGCGGCGTTCCACGAACAGCTTACGCGGTCGCAGGCATCGGGCCCGGTGCTGATGCTGGGGTGCCCGGGGAGGGATGCCAAATAGCCGATGCCTTCCTGGATGACTGATAGGGAACCAAGTTCTTGTTGTTCGCACACGATGCCGGAATCTCGACGTTTGGCGTACCTTGTCAGGGGCTCGGCAGCAGAGCCAGGGGCCCTGAGGTCGGGATCGACGCGGTGCATCCGTTTATGTGCGTGATGGACGGTGCTGTTTCTGAAAAGATGCGGATGGCTCCCCTTGGTGTCGTAAATGGTCCACGGCGAATGTCCGCGGGGAGTTTCGGGGGGCGGCACTTGGACTGTACGATTTTGAGGCTTAGACTTTGCCAGATGGAGAGAGTAGGCGCCCTCGGCTAAGAGGAGTCCAGGAATAAGCAGCGACAGACGCATCTTGAATGGGGCGTTGATAAGAAAGAGTGTAGAGCAGAGACATTGAAGTCGTCGCCGAGATTTATAGCCGCGCTTGGTTCGTCTTTGTTTCTCTTTCTAGGACCGATCGCATCGTTGTATCGAGAGAAGCGGTTCAGCAATATCCTCAACATGATACGAAACATGGTTGGTTTTTGGGATGAGAGAGTTGCAATGAAGGAGAGGTTCGGCAGTTGAAGCGTTGCCGCAAGCATGGGGTCAACAAACCGGGCTATTGATAGACAAGGTTGTTGATAGGTATATTTCCCAAAGTCAGTGGTTGAAAATCGCGATGAGATGAAGAGTTAATGAGTATGCATCGAGATGTTGAACGGAGACGCCGGTTTCATGGTGGTAGAGGCGAGCACAATAATGCGTATTCGTATTCGAGAGAAGACGTTAGGCAGGTATTTGATATACGATGTAGGACCCGTCATGACTACCTATCCATGGAAGGAAGCCTTCGTAGAGGTTGATGGCATCACATCACATCACATCACATCACAATAGCACACCTTCCCACGTCGCAATGTCGCGCTCCAAGCAGCACCTCATCGACTGCTTCACCCGCAGCCTGTCGTCCTTTCAAGCCTCAGCCGAGCCACTGCGCATCCTCAGCACGTTGCCCCACGACTCGGAGCCGAGAGGGGGAGCCAAAGGACGACAACGACGACGACGACTGCTGGTTCTCGACTCGAGCTTCAATCCTCCGACGCGGGCGCATCAACACATGGCGCGGACGGCGATGCGTAACACCCATGACGCGACGCTACTGCTGCTGCTGGCTGTCTCCAATGCTGATAAGGCGCCGGCTCCAGCCAGCTTTCCGTTGCGACTATGCATGATGGAGGCTCTAGCGCGGAAGCTGGCGACGGAGGAGAATGCCATGGTGGACGTGGCCGTCACGAACAAGGCTCTGTTTAGCGACAAGGCCATCGCCGTAGCGAATAGCGGCGTCTACGCTGACGATGTGGAGCTGGTCTTCCTCGTCGGCTTCGACACCCTCGTCCGCATCCTCGACGCCAAATACTACACATCCATGGAGACGACACTGAGCCACTTCTTCCATCGCTCGCGTCTACAAGTCACCATCAGACCAGGCGACGCGTGGGGTTCGGCCAAGGAGCAGCTAGACTTCGCAAGCCGTCTGACCCAGCATGAGGCAGGACCCAAGGCGGAGTGGGCGACTCGGATCCATCTGCGCCGGGACGAGGAGGAAGAACAGACGGCGGGCGTCAGCAGCTCGCGGGTGCGGGACCTGATGCGGATCAGCGGCCGAGGACGACATGATGATCAGGGAGCTTCCGAGGTTGGTCAAGCTGGCGAACTGGCGCGGCTGGTCGATGCAGAAGTATTGGATTGGATCGAGAGCGAGCATCTCTACCGCAACGACGTAAAAGACTCGTAACCCATTCTTTTTCTCATCCATTTTCTCTCTTTCCTTCCTCGCTCTTCTCAAATTTTACCCTCACTTTTTTTCTTTCCTTGACATTCTCTTCCTTTCCTTCCCCCACTGAATCCCTGAACTTTCATTGGCTGGATACACCTCCCAGCGGGGCACACACACACTCTGCGCCTTGCAAATTTTTCTGCCCGCGAGCGGTGAGAACCAAATCAGTAGACCCACTTCTCACCCTATAAAATGCCCTCTCCCGCCTCAACTTTTTCCTCTTCTTTTTTCTTCTTTTCTTCTTCATGTCGACAATACTTCAGTATGCCCGCCCCCCCCTTCCCTCTGCAACCAAGAGTTACTTGGCTCTACACCTCAACCTGATGCTGACTTCCTTTCGCAGGAGAATCATTTCTATAGTATTCGTCCTTCTCTTGGTTAACTCACATTAGCCACAGAGCCCACCCTGGTTGATGATGGGAAATCCCCGACGCCCCGGAGTGAATACTCTTGGTCCTCTCGCTCTGTCCGCAAGGATGGCGGTGGCTTCGGCTGCTGTATAGAGAGATTGTTTTGGGTGCTTCGGCGCTCGCGTTGATGATCTCTACCCTGTTTGCGGTCCTGCCTTCGGGCGCGCGTTCGGGGTGGGTGTCGGTGGACGTCTGACAGGCGTGTTCAAACCTTTTTTCATTGTACATTGGGCGAGACCTGATTGCGAAGACGAAAATGAACTGTTCCTGTCGTACTTGGTTCGTATTTGATCTCTGTGTTGATGCTAGAGCACATGTACTCTCCACCCCTCTGTGGATCTATTTGCCATCGTTGAACCCCTCTGTGGATCTATTTGCCATCGTTGAGATCAGTTGCAGCATGTTCCAACCCTCAAAACCAGCCTCGTCATGTAATACAGCTCACCTACATCTCTAGTTCCTCCACCTCCATGCCACACCCCTTACACTTCTTGACCGTCATACCCTCTGCATTTTCCACCGTTCGCCCCCATTCGTGCACATGCCTCTGCCCTCCGATGGCATCGCCAAACTTGCTCGCCCCCGTCTTGCCGAGTGTACCAGCCTGTCGGCGAAAAGCGTCCGTCCGCGTCTTGCGCTTCAGCTCCATGAGCTTGTCCTTGAACTTGGCCTCCTTGCGCGCCTTCTTCTGGCCCTCGCGCCGCTCGTATTCAGCGTCGAGTGCCTCGGCCGAACCCCATTTGGTCTTGATGGCGTACTCTTCCACCTGGAAGCGCAGGAACAGGTTCATGTCGTGCCAGTGCGTCTTGTGCGGGTTCGGCTTGGACAGGTGAGGAAGGAGTTCGGCGTCTCGCAACTCGGCTGCGCGCAACGTTTTAGCTTCGGAGAATGATGAAGGGGGGAAGGTAAAGACGACGTACGGTCCGTCAAGAGGTAGTCTTGCTTGCACTCCGTCTTGGTGAGGAGCGAGTACTTTTCGGGATACTGCTCCTTGCACTTGTGGCAGACGCAGATGTGAAAGACTTCCTCCCAGACAAAGTCAATCTCGAGACTTCTGCACTCCCTGCAGCGCTTGCGAGTCGCCTCGTCGTCTAGCACGCTCAGGCCCGGCTCAAAGGGCCCCGCCTTCTGACGTCTGAGCCTCCGCAACAGCTGCTGACGCTCCCATTCCTGAACGGTCATGTTTCCTGGCCTCTGCTCGCCCTGAGCCTGGCCGGCCTTCTGGCCACCGAGGACGTAGTTGTGCGGGTCGTCCTCGATCGAGAGGAAGCCGCCTTTTGTATCCGTCATGGAACTCATGTTATAGTCGACGAACTTGGCAAATTTGGGCGCTGGGCGGAGCGAGCCATCTTGGCCTTGTATGCGTCCATCGCGGTTCGTGCCAGATATCGAGCTCAGCGGTCGTTTGCCGTTGACCGGCTTGGAGACGTGGACGTCGTCGGTGGGCACGATGCCCGTGCTTGTCCTGACAAGGGACGGAAATATCCCGGCGGCCTGTTGATCGGCCTCGCGCTGTTCTCGGATCGCCTTGGCTCGCAGTCTATTCTCTTCCTGTCGGCTAGCAGGTAAGAAAGGGGAGGGGGGCGGGGATTGGGTGTTGAGTAGACGGCGTCGGGACAACGTACGATGCGCTTCGAGGACTCGGGCTTGGACGGCGATGGGGAAGGAGCTGCCGTTTCCCGCACGGCAGTTGCAGGAGGCGTCCTGGGCGGTCTATCCATGTAGACTTGGTTGGACTGAGGAGCGATGCCGAATATGCGCTGCAAGACGTGCTGAATCCACGACGGATCGACGACGAGATGCCGAGGGATCGCACTTACGTCATGATGCGAAAGACGAGGTGAAGGTCACGTGCCGCTCCCGGCCCGAATACTCCGAGCCCCGTTCGAGTTGCATCGATGCGAGCTTCGCTCAACTGAGATCTGTCTCGAGAGGGTTGCAGGGCTAAGACGAGGTAACCTTGGGTGTCCGAAAATGGCCATACAGCTCGTCTCCAGCCCGTCATTGAACTGACAGCATCCTACCTCAGGCCGTCGTCGTAGCAGTCGAAAACGGCTCCACGAATGACGCGTCTGTGACGAGAAATCTAGTTTTATCGTTCCGGGGCGGAGGATTCGACTGGCATTTTCCCCAACAAGATGATGACTGGGGATTGGGATGGACGACGTGCAGATGCAGGGATCAGGGAGCGCTGAGCCCCGGTGGCTTGACAGAAAATATGCATCCTGGGCACACTCCATTCGCTGACCTTGTTTGATCACCTTTTCGTGTAACGGCTGGCTGTCTGAGCCGGCCTTTGCGGGATTCCAACTGGTCGGAAGAGGATGCCATCCTCTTCCAAAAGCTCTCGTGCTATTGGACCAGATCTAGGAAGGGGGGTGGGGGGGTAGGGATGTGAGAAAGAAGCAACTATACTGACGACGCCTACATATATTTCTTCTTTCGCCACCGCTCTGAATTCTCCATGGAGAAGAAGGAAAACACGAGTACATGGGACATGGTAAAAGAAGTCCGGGATTAGTCTTCTCTACAGCAAAAGTGTTTCAGCAGGGGAACGAGGCTGCGGGGGATATTTGGCCCGAATCCTGGCAATTGTCTGTCATAATATATGTCTTGACCATCATCCAGGGACGAGGATCCGTTCATGTCTTTCGTTGCCGTCTGTTATACATGGGTCATACGTTCACTTCCACGACCTCGATAAAGGAGGGGGGGGGGGGG
>LAZP02000027.1:35164-61163 GCA_001272575.2 Ophiocordyceps unilateralis | reverse complement strand
GGGGGGGGGGAAGGGTACCGAGAAAAATAAAGAGAGAGAGTGTCTCACCTTTTTTTTTTCTGGTGGCAGTATATTCGTACCCAGCCAAGCATGTTTGTGAGGGCGGTCAAGAGTGATATTTAACGGATGACCATCCTCCGGTAGCGTCTGGACATCTTCCTTTAGCACCTACCCTGTCCCCCCTCCCCCCCCCCCCTCCTCTCCCTCCCCCCTCCTCTATCGTTACACTTTTGCAAGCCCTTGGGACTCTACCACTGTCAAAACTATTCTCTTCTTCGAGTCATGTCTCTCGCAGCCTAAGATCGGCCGCCCATGGACATCCGGAACTTTCTCAACCGCGTCCAGTGGCGTCGCCGTCACGACGACGAAGCCGCCGATTCATCCGGTTCGACGGAGAGCTCTCCTCTGATCAAGCCTCTCGATGGCCCCGGCGGAGAGTATCTGGTCGTCGAGCCCTCCTCTCAGGCCTCCGTCGGCCAGTGGCCGCAGGACGTTGCCCGCTGTGACGGCGGTGGCGGCACATGGCTGCAGGAGGCCAAGATCATTGCCTCCTGCTCTCTGCCTCTTACCGTCACCTTTTTACTCCAGTACTCGATCGATACCCTGAGTCTCGTCGTGGCCGGCAAGATCGGCAAGCTCGAGCTGGGAGCCGTATCCTGTCAGTGGCCAAAGCTCCCCTCTTGACAAGCTTGTACTTGTTCTGCTCACGCTGCCCTCTCTAGTGGCCAACATGTCGGCGGCAATTACGTGTTTCGCACCCGTTCAAGGCTTAGCCACCAGCCTTGACACCCTGTGCGCACAGGCTTACGGATCCGGGCAGAAGCATCTCGTTGGACTCTACTGCCAGCGCGTTACGCTGTTCCTTTTCTGCCTTATTATTCCGATATCCGCTCTATGGCTATATGCCGAGTCTGTCCTGAAACATCTTGTGGCTGATGCCGAAATAAGCCGTCTCGCCAGCTTATATCTTCGTGTCCTGATACTAGCCATCCCCGGATTTATCCTCTTCGAAACGGGGAAGCGGTTCCTCCAAGCCCAAGGGCTTTTCAGGGCGACCACGTACATCTTGCTCATCGCCGGCCCCTGCCATGTCTTTCTTGCCTGGCTACTGGTTGGGAGACTGGGCTTCATTGGCGCCCCCATCGCCGTCGTCATCACGAGGACCTTTATTCCCCTCCTGTTACTTCTCTACGTCAAGTTCATCAGAGGATCCTCTTGTTGGGGAGGGCTGAATCAGCGAGCCTTTTCCAATTGGTGGACTATGATTCGGCTGGCGATTCCCGGCATGATCATGGTCGAGGCAGAGTATCTCGCCTTTGAGGTCATGATTATCGCGTCAAGCTATTTCGGAACAGACAGCCTCGCGGCCCAGAGCATTTTGGCGGCTGTGGCAACAATCTCCTTTCAGATCCCCTTCTCGATATCCGTCTCTGCTTCGACGAGAATCGCTAGCCTGATTGGCGCCGGAATGGTCGACGCCGGCAAGGTCGCCGCTCGAGTCGTCAGTCGCAGCTTAACGCCATGGCGTATTCCCACGATACGAACAAGGGCGATGCTAATTCCTCTCAGGCCATCACGGCGACGTGGATCACCGGCTGTCTCAACTTCATCATCTACCTGTTGTTCCGGGTTCAGCTACCCTTCATCTTCACCGACGACGTCGTCGTGGCAGCCTTGACCACCCAGGTGCTACCGCTTCTGAGCGTCACGACATTCTTCGAAGGGCTATGCGCGACAGCCCACGGGCTATTGCGCGGCATCGGAAGGCAATACATCGGAGGGCCCGCCACCATCTCTGCCTACTATCTTGTTGCTCTTCCTACCTCTGCCGCCTTGGCATTCGGACTGGACTGGAAGCTCCACGGTCTGCTTTCAGGCCTCACCATTGGGCTTATTGTGTGAGTCTATCTCTTTTGGCTGAAAGTACGAGAGGGGAGAGAAGACTGACGGCGACCAGTGTGTTGCTCATCGAGTGTACCTATCTGTCCATGACAGATTGGCACAAGACGGCTACAGAATCGGCAGCGAGAAATGCCGCAGGTTGACGAATCATGGATCAAGAAGAAGAAGAAGAAGACGAAGATCTGAGCGATGCGCTACGAGTAGTTGTTGTATTTGACTTCCAGTATCTATCTCTCCCTAGTTGTCTCAGAAACCCCCTTTTCACACCCTGTTTTCTTTTTCTTTCTTCCCTGCAAGATTTCGGAGTACGCAGCATGAAGATCGTTCCAGCCTAAGGCGGAAGTGGCGTCCTCAGCTCGGCGACCTCGACCAGAGATAACACAAGACATGTTTCTCCGTATCACGTCGTGGACCCCTTGTCTGCCAAACACATTCTTATGCCTGGCATGTCTTTAATCAATCACATGTCCCAGACCTCTCAAGTCACACACGCTCCTCACGGTCCGATGAAGCACGGGGACCTCTTGTGACCAGCATAAATACTGATGAGCCCGTCATCAAGTCCTGGAGCTCTTCATCAGCAACCTCACACCAACATTCGCCTTTTAAAAAAAAAGATCCGATTCTACCACATCTCTCGTCAACTTTTCCTCACCACCACTCCAACATGAAGTCACAGGGCGTTTTCGTTTTTCTCGCGACACTGGTCGGGGTCGGTCTCGCTGCCCCTCATTCGGGTGAGGCCTCCTTCGACAACATGAGCCTCGCAAAACGAGAAGACATGGCTGCCGCGTGCCTGCAGCATCTGTGTTGCCCCAACAACAAGCGTGATCTAGAGACGACACAAACGCTTCAGGCCCATCAAAGCGCCGCTGCAGCCCAATGTCTCGTGTGCTGGAAATTTGGCATATGCGGAAAGAAGAAAGCAGCTGTCCGCGAGGGAGAGACGGCCAAGGTCACTGTTCCAATCCCCGAAAACGTGATCAAGAACAATAAGAACTTCCAGAAAGGTGGTTTCTGGATAGAGAAGGGCGGCCGCAAGTACTGGGTTGGCGAAAACGGTCAGTACTATGAATGGATGGGAGCCGGCGGAAGCTCTCGGTTAGGGGGACATGGACATGTTGGCAAGGGAAAGGATGGTCAGTGGGAATACACATTCGAGGACTAGAAGCACAACTGTTCTTCAGCAAACGTTAACATGGTTACGCTCGGGCTATGCTTTGGATAATATCTTCAGAAAACGTTAATATGATTACGCTCGGGCTATGCTTTGGATAATATCGGACCTTGTGAGATGTAAGCCGACGATGACGACGTGTGTTTGCACAGACTTTGGCTTTCTCACAATTGTATAGAACGCCTCCTCGTCACCGGCCGGCTAGACGCCTCTCGAGGTGGCGAAAGGGCACGTACAGCAGGGCGCTAAGCACAAACGCAATCTCGAAGCCAATGTCGCCCGTTTTCCTGGCGATGGACCCCGTCCACCAAGCCTGGTCCATGCAGGGAACGACGAGGCCGAGGGCAAGGACACCGGCGGCCAGGGCGGCAACGCCAGGGGGCAACCTCGCGGCCGAGTCCCACACAGCGGTGTCGTAGGCGTCGAAGCGGCCGCGGCGGAAGACGAGATGCTCAGCGAGGATGATGCCCACGAAGGCGGCGGACCAGTAGCCAATAAGGGCCACGAGATTCTCAAGGCTAGTCAAGAAGCTGGTGGCCGCAGCCATGGACACGGGAATCACGATGGCGGTGATGACAACTGAGAAGATGGGACGCGGCACCGCGGTCAGCCACGGCACCAGCGTCTGGAAGTTCAGCGTGATGGCGTAGCAGGTGCCGCACGTGTTTCCAAGCAGCGTCAGCGATAGGACGACGAGGACGAACTTGCCGAAGCCGCCAGCCCCGGACAACATGCCGGCCAGGGCGCCGCCCACGAGGTTCTTGCTGTACCTATCCTGCCAGTCCGGGTTGTTGGGAACGGCTCCGGCAACGGCGGCGCCGAGCCCCATAAGCAGCACCGTCGGCGTCAGGAGCCCCCAGTAGGTATAGTGAAAGACGCGCCAGCTTGGGGAGGTCGTCAGTTCAGTCCACGTCGCGACGGGAGGACCACGGGAAGGCCACGGGAAGGCCACGGGAAGGCCACGGGACGGCCACGGGAAGGCCACGGGAGAGCCACAGGGGAGGAGGAAAGGAGAAAAGACTGACGACGGAACGCGGGGGTCAAAGTACGTCGTCAGATCGCTGGCTATGGCCGCCCAGGGGACCTGGTAGCCGGCCACGATCATGCCAAAGTTGAGCAACTGACGGGCCGAAGGGGGGTGTTCGGGCTGAGACTGGCGGCTGAGGCCGTGACCGCCGACGCCGGCGGTAACGGCGATGCTGACGAGGGCAAACAGGAAGGCATACGACTCGAAGAGGTGCAGCACGGCGAAGCCGGCAAAGGAGACGAGCAGAGACAGCAGGGCAATGACGACGATGCCCACGTTGGGCGTCAGCCCACCGTCGGACACGGCTGCGAGGCATTGACCGCCGACGACGCAGATGACGACGGTGAAGCCGGTCAGGGTGGCCAGATTGAGCAGCACAGGGACGGAGACGAGATAGCGGCTGGGCGTCCAGAGGGCGAGAGACGGTCAGCCGGCGTCACCCTATCCGGCACAGATCTGGGGCACAGACCTGGCACAGGGTTCATAGGGAGATTGGCACACCCGAAGCTGTAGCGCGCCTGGATCATCTGCCTCATGCCCGTCTTGGGCCCGAAGACGGCCAGGTAAGCGGGCGCAAGGGTGGACAGCAGGCCGAAGAAGAGGATGACGAGGGCTGAGTGGCCGAGGCCGAGGCCGTAGACGGAGGGTCCGAGCATGCCAAACGTGATGCTTCCCCCCCCCTCAGCAATGCAGCGTGGGCAGACGAGAGGGTGTCAGCCTCACCCGAGGATGTTAGAGTTGATGGAGACCCAGACGGTCAAGATGCTGACGAAGCGCGTATTGTCGCGCTCATCGACGCGCAGCGGCCGGACGCCGTTCTCCTCCACGCGGCTGGCACGTAGCATCTTGGCCAGCCGCTGCATCGACGAGGCTGACGAGGGGTTCGCGGCTTCATCGACGCCGCCGCCGGTGAGGCTGCCGCTGCCTACCACCTGCCTTGGAGCCGGCTTTCCCTCGACCGTCTCATCGCCGCGCAAGCCATCGTCAGCCATGGACACGATTGATTATGCCGGAACTTCGATCGGGAGATGATGGCGGCCGAAAGCTCAGTGCGGTTACGCCGGATAAGCGGTGGCTGTTATCGTGCTTACTACTACGACTCTCTCTGTTCCTCCGGCCGCCTATAAGAAGCTCGTCCTCAGCGCACACAACAGTGGTAGGGAATGACGTCAACACTCCTCGACAACACTCGTGCTCCTTCAAGCGACTCTGCCGAATTCCATAGACACCAATCTGCACTATAAAACTCCCAGAAGCCTAAACAGCCTCGAGCTCGCTATTGAGCTTTTCCACCTCCCATTTCATAGCACGAAGCTTCGCTCTCAGCCTCTCGAAGATTCTTCCCATGGAGCTGAACATCTTCTCATTCTCCCACTCTCGTCCAGCTTCCTCTCTCTCGCCCTCGGCTGTGCCGGTGCCTGGCAATTCAAGCTGGTCGCCCAGCCGCCTAAGCGCCCTGTCAATTTCTGAAGCCCGGTCGACGTGCTCGACTACATCCCTTGTCACATTTGCTCTATTTTCTTCGTCCTTGATTTTGTTCCTCAAATCGATCAAGTTCCTGTTGGGTGTAAGAAGCTTTGATCTTGTAGCGCCGGAGCGCATAATCTTGTCAAAGATTCCGAGATCGACTTCCCAGTAAAAGTTCAAGGCATCCAGGGCTTCACTCTGCGCTCCAAGGGCCCGTTGAAGCCATTCAGCAGCTATGCCTTTGACGGCATCAACCTCATCTAGTGTTTTGACCTCTTTCAGCCTGCTCATTGCGGCTTTAGCTTGCTCAAAAGATTCGACTGCTTTGTGAATTTCTCGTCTAGCCCGCTCCGGCTTAGCAATCCTGTTCAACCTCTTCAGTTGATCAAGCTGATGTTGACTCTCCACGTGGTTCTTTCTAAAATCATCCTCCGTCAACTCATCTGGTGATAAACTCTCATATTGTCTGTAAATTTGTAGCGCAGATATCGTTGTCCCGGTTCGTCCATGGCCATAGGCGCACCAGACTAGAGTAGCGCCTTGAGTGGCAGCGCGAAATGCCCGATAAGCTCGTCCAAAATCGTCAAAGGTCGGAGCCTCATAATCTTCGACAAGTAAAGCCGTGTATGCAATCGCGTTCTCCTCCAGCTTCTTGCGGATAAGCTCATTGTTGGCCAGGGAATTAACAGCGATGACATGGACAATGTTATGCTCTTGGAGAAACTTGATTGAATCATTCGTCAACTTCTGGTCTGATTCTGATCCGTGATAATGTGGCGCTGAAGAGCGGAAAAGTTCATCAGTGTGTCGAAGCTTATCCGTAACCCTATCGAACCTCAAGAATCCATGGCCCACGGGGAGAGCTTCGGGAGCATTGGGCTCGACAGTGCGTGACATAAACAAATCAGTCTTCTTGCTAGTTGAACTCATCTTCGTCCGGAGGGAAGTTGCCTGTGTGGCAGCGACCGCGAGAAAGGTTGCGAGTGTGGTTAGCCGCATGTTTTATATAATCGGCGAAACCTTGAGACAAAACACTACACTATCGCCGGTCACAGATTGACGTTGAAGCTGCAACAAAGCACCGGCTTCATTACCCACACCGGAGATGCAACTTATATATGTCGTACTCGCAAGGCCCACGTGCAATCGTGTAGGTAGTATATCATTATTAAGGTCAAGTAATAGGACTCGGGCGAGGTTACGAAATTTCTGGGAAAGCTTGTATTGCGTGACGTACTTGAGGGTGGCAAAAGTAGAGTCAAAGGGCCTTGGCAAGTCCTTTCAAAGTCAATAAATCAAAAGATCCCAGTCTGTCTGTGACTAATCGATAATCTGGAAGAGGCTATGCACTTACATGCCAAAGGGGATAGCCAAAGAAGAAGGTAATAGCAGAAGTGGTGTGTATACCTCTGTCTAGGCTAGGCTAGAGGGTTGATTAGCGCTACGGCAGCAATTCGTTTCACTTTTCCAGAAGCAAGCGGCAATGTAGCTACGATAATCTTCTACATAGCAGCACGTTTGAGGAGGAGGGACGGCTCATAAGCCATTCCACGCTCATTCCCTCTATCGTGGGCAATGCTCCTAAAGTCGACATTTGGGGCCGTCCTCATTCTCATCGACACCCTCAGCTTCCTGACTCCCCCTCCGTTCAGGATTGACCTAACCTACAAGCGAACACCCGTCAAGACCAGCTCGAGTCGACATGCTAGTAACGACACGCGCGACATTGTCGAAGGGGAGCTCTTCTTCGAGATAAAAGAGTACACCTTTCGCCGTGTATGGGGGTTTTGCGACAAGTTTCTCGACTCCAAGAGCTACCGGTAGTGCAAAGAACAGAAAGTGATGCTAGAGAGCATAATGACAGCGCATGACGAAAAGAAATGGACGGACCTCCCGTCTAAACCTAACGAAAAACAGGTCTAGATATAGCTTTATGCGCTCGACGAATGCTTCTTAACCAATACACTATAAGTTATATACTACACAAACCGCCAGCTAATTCAAGGAACGGAAAAGCTAGATAGATCTCTACTTTTAGATGCTAGATAGGGAAGCTTATAGCACCTTGACCGAAGCCGTAGCGGAGAAAAGGGGTTCAGCTCATCGCCTGTCTCCTTCACTTATTGGTTCAGTTGCTGGCTTATTTGCTGCTGTCCGTGAATGGTCTCGCTCTGCTCTATCACTGCTCGCTTAAGATTCTGAATCTCTTTACGAGATTCGCTCACCAACTCCAGGACTACCTGGACCATCTTGCTCTCTCTCACCACGCTACTGCTAACCCTCAGCCACTTAGTCGTACCATGAACTGCAAACTCATCTAAAACCACTCGGTTTGTGCTTCTGGTGACTTTTCTGTTGTGCCCGCTGTGTGGTCGAGTTGCCGCGCGTTCCTCAATCGCGTGGCTGGCTGGCTAAACCGTCAGTCATGATGGAGAAGTTCACTCTAGTCAAGCTACAAGTGTACAGTAATGAGGTTTGGTACGAGATTCTACCATCGATAAAGCACAAGAGTTTACAAGCCGATACATGGTAACCGGTTCTTGGGATGCGACATATAAGTGCAGACAGATCCTGTTCTCATGGCGCAGTTTGATGCCGTAGAACCCTCGAGCCCCAGATCTTTGAGACTGCGAACTCCGGAAGGGGCAACGCGAGCTGGAATCTACTTGACACTCTCGGGTGCTACGTCTGACTGTGAACCTCGTTGTACCAAGTCCAGAGCTTCATCTTCCGTCATCGGCCCCGTAATTGCGGAACCGGTGGCCGTGTCAACAACTTGAACTCTCTTTCTGGTTCTTCCTCAACCTTGAAAAGACTGTACGACAAAAACATCAAGTACTGGATTTAAAGTCTGCAGAGGGATATGTGCAGAAACTCTGAAATTGTCCCCTCAAGGCTACCCAATCCCAACCCAGTCCGTTATTCGGCGACACTTCGCTTCGAGGTCGATCTTTGCGATCTTTGCTTAACTCTGGACGTGTAAATCGTATAGCTATAGCCTCTGGGCAGAACTCAGTGGTGTTGTGCGCATCGATAAGAAAGGTAGGTCTGTAAACTCGCTGATCGTTTCAAGGTTGGTGTGGGCGCACTATCTAGTGGATTTGTCTGACAGCCTCGGGTGCGGAAGTGTATCGCAGTTGACTGTAGGGAGTACAGAGGAAGCGCTCAAAAGCTATCGCCCCTGAACCCTTGTCTCTTTTGCCACGGCTGGGAAAAGACATGCAGCTGCTCTTTTTCAGCCTTCATCCTCAGCCGCAAATAGGGGTCACCGGGAGCTGCCTAGGTATCGTCGATGCTTTGGCGTCGCGTCGTGTCAGATTAGTCGGTGTCTCTGAGACGGGAGCTAACCGACAGCAATTCTTTGGAAGGTGTTCGCATCTAAAGAATCTGATGGCGACCAATAACGGGGAGCACCTATCGCAATAACCAGGCTCTTAGAGCAGCCGTAGACACTGAGCAAAGATAGAAAATCCGTTAATAGCATTCTTGTTGCAGTTGACCGTCCTTCTGCTTCGCTCCAGGCCAAAAAGGGTGACTTTCGATGCCCTCTGGAAGCCATGCCCTCGTCGACTGCTCCGCCAGTTGCTTCTCATTCTCAAGGTCCCAGCTCCCCCCCTCTCTCGCTTGGGGATCACTACTGAATTGCTTTTACCAGCTACAGGGCCATCGAGCACAGGTAGGTCTTCAACGTCCTTGAACCTCTGACAGCTCATTGACACAACCAATAGCACCGTCACAGCCTATCCAGGCAAGAACATTGCCCTCAGCGCCTATGCATGCGCATGTCGAGAGCTATTACCACACAGGACCTTTCGTTGCCGACGAATTTCTTGTCGACCTTGGGTTCCCAGCCGGGGGCTCCTCTCTAGACGTACACACGGCAGCGGCTTTGTGTCTCGATCCAACACGCGACAATTTGGTCCGCAACAAGTCCTGCTCCGTATTGTCTTTGCGAGCATCGATTTTCTTCCACGGAGCGAGCTTTCGATGCTCCCCGTCTCAGTGGTTCCTTTTCTCAGCGAAGCGCCCTTGGCCCAGGAAGAGCTAACGGGCGACACTCTTAAACCACGCTGAACCGCCTTGAGGCCACATGTCTGACTTGATCGCCTAGCAACTTCTCTAGCATTCTGTCAGTGGCGGAGGCTGTCTGCCTTGCTAATCCATCCTGACCGCGACCAACGCACGACTTGATCTACCAACAACACTATCATCTCCTAGCAAGCCCAGACCTTGTGCTTCCTGGGACGGATTCAGCAAACAGGCAACAACAGATGAGCCATCTCGAGGCTGTCATCATGGGGTGTCCCACGCTCGGCTGAGCACTTCTCTCGCATCAAAGTGACTGGATGTTTATTACCAAAGACGAGGGGGAAACTGATGGAGGATTTCGTATCGTTGTCGAAGCCGGCCTGGTGAAGTTGAGTGAGCGGGAGGGCATACCATATCCATCACCACGGAAGGCGGTTGACACTGTTGTACAAGCAGTGTCTTATTGAACTTCTGAAGATTGTGCATCCGTTCATAAATCGATCTGCAGTAGCGCGTTGAGCTGAGCTGAAGAAGGCGTACCAATATGTATGAAACATTGCAAAGCCTCCCATGCACCCACATCAGACAGATACATGTCTAACTAACTATCCGGCAGCATTCATGTAGACATTAAAAAAAAGGGGTTTGTTTTATTACTATCTTTGGCAATTGCAGCAATAACTGACTCGAGTTACGCATCTGCTTCATGTTGTGAAAGTCCTTCTGCGGTTGGATGGTGCAGATCTAACTAAACGTCTGGCCTAAGGCCTCTCACAACACTTTGCACTACCTACCCGCTCTTAGATATCTGGTAGACATAAGCACTAATTGCCCACTAGTGGAAACACCAAACTCTTCTCAGCGCGGCTTACTGTGCGATGTTATGCTTCAGCGTGATACATTTCAACTGCTTGCTCACTGACGACCCGGAGCTGCTGGCTTTGAAACCTCCTTTGCCGGCATAAGACAATTAAAAAAGTCATGAGCGAGGCCTCTCAGCATGTGTATACCCCAACGATCATGGGTCACCAAAGGTCTCGCCCGCACCACGATCGTATACTTCATTCTTCGCCACCGTAATCTCGCAAGCAAGCGTCATTGTGTGGTTTATGAATGTCCCGCAGATACTTCTTAATACAGTGCGTACGTAGGAGCACCGGTATGGATCGGTACCTACGCGGGCCGTCAGGCTTACGGACGCCTTGCTCAGCCGTCGTTGTCTTTCACATCTTCAGCATCGCAACCCAATCATCTACGCGTATTATTCGCCGTCCGCCCTCTCGAGAATAAGTCTACATTCGAGTTCATACTGCAGAGCAAGTGGCAACCGTCAATTATCAACACAGGAGCGGAAGCTGTCCGAAATGACGGCTTTCACGCCCCCTCGCTCCACCGATCAACTCATCAACGCCGCCGCTGACGGCGGCCAAGTCCCCAGCAAGATCCGTCGCAGTCTCGAGCTCGTTCGAGCCTGTAATCAAGACTTGCAACATCTCATACATCTCCGAAACGAGCATCTCCCCGTCCTCCAGACCAAGCCCCGCGATCTCGAGCGAGTCAACTCCGTCATCGGAGAAGCGAACAATGGACTCGCCGAGGCGTGTCGTATCGTGGAGAGGTTTCGGCCCGAGGCTCACCCTCGCAGCAAGATGCCGTTGCGTAGGAGACTGGCGTGGATCTTGGGTGACTCGCTCGAGTTTCAGAGCCAGCTGCCCGTCGTCAGTCGGCATCATGCGACTGTCCTGGCCGAGCTAAATTATGTGCGTCAGCTGGCGCTGTGGACGGCCTCGGCAGAGGGTAAAGACGGGGAGAGCGGGACGGGAACCGACAACGGCGCAGATCAATATGGCAACCACTTACTCTTGGGAGACCTCATCGGGGATAACGTGTCTGGTAATTGCCACCGACCAGTTCCTTTTGCAGCAGGCTCACGTATAGCAGTTTCTAGCCAAACGTCGTTCAGCACCCGCCGGCCTGTATCTACCTGTACACTCTTCAACTCGCCGAAGCACCCCGTCGAGTACTGCGACTTGCCCGAAGCCGTGTTTCCGAACACTATTCCAGACCAGGTCCCAACGTCAAAGGGGCTATCCTCTGCAACTTGGCGTTTGTCAGACTATCGATCGAGCAAGGCCAGCGTATCGAGCCTAGGCTCTGTTGACGCCTCGGATCTATCCATCTTGTTTGATGGCCAGAGCCAACCACCTCATGAACTCGACTCCATCCAACAACATCGGCAAACGAATACTCCCTCTACGTGTACCAAGGCCTCTTCTTTATCTCTCGAAGCATACAGATCAACGGTGTCTTTACTATCGACCGATCCGGGTTCCGATGCTCCCGAAAGAGTTGAGAGCATACGGCCCTACAATGGACGGGCATCAAAGTGTGATGTGGACATTCCTAAATGGAATGACGCAAGTTGTCTCTATGACGGCAGTAACTCACAAAAGCCCAGGTATAGCCAAGAGATCAACGTTATCTCTCCAGCTAACCAAGACTTCAACTCCAGCACAAAGAACACGACGGCGTCTCTTGAGAATAGTCGTCCTCTCCCACCACAAAGACGACGGACCGAATATGAACAAGTCGACGTGCCACCATACATGGTACCAGGTGCATCTTCGCAACCAGCGATGCAGATTGCCGAGAGAAGCTGCAAACGGAACAAGACGTGGCCGAGATTTGTACCATATGGTAGCGGATATGCCCTTCCGGAGCAGAGTTCTACGGCAAAAGACGCTGAAAGCCAAGCTGTCTCTCAACATGTTGATGATAAGAAAGAGTAGACAACATATGCCACATCCGACACCCTAGTCCACTAAGACTGAGATATGTCCTATAACAATCTCGATGTTGTTTCTCTTGTGTTAAGCTGAGATGTCTTCTGAGTTGGTGTTTGCAACCACTGTCTACTAAACTATCAGCTAGAAAGAAATCGACGCTCCTTCAAATGATTCGTCGCGTACGGTAATAAGGGTTATGTAATTCTGGCCAAGATGAAGGGATGGTCATGTGCGTCTTCCTGCCGCTTTATGCTGTCCTTACATGCCCTTCAAACATAATACAGTCCCTGAGCACGAGGACCATTTTGGTCGTCTCGGCGATACCGGAAATTACTACCCCATCAACTGATCTCTTGCAGTAGCATGACGTATAGCTCAATGCGTATTTATAATGGACCTCCCCTGTACATCAACAGAATGCTCACATCTTTCTTAGGGGCCTCGCTGCTCACCCCCTTTTCACCAGTCATCTTGAGACAATCACCCAAGCGCCAAGCTTCGAAGATACTACACTTTTGCGACAGTGAAGATGCCGGCCATCCCGAATGGATCCCTCATCCTTGTTACAGGCGTAAATGGATACATCGGCAGTCATGTCGCCGAACAACTCCTCGAGCATGGCTTTCGCGTTCGTGGCACCGTCCGTGATGCCTACAAGGCCGAGTACATGCGTGCAATTTTCGATGAGAAGTACGGCAAAGATGCTTTTGAAGTTCGCACAGTCGAGGATATGGCCACAAGCGGCGCCTTTGACGATGTTATGAAGGGTGGGATCCCACGCCTCGACACGCAGCCGCAGGAGCCAGATCTAAACTAACACTTTACAGGCTGTACAGGCGTCATGCACGTTGCTTCTGATCTTACGCTCAATCCGGATCCTCACAAAGTCATACCTATGGTGGTTTCTGGTGTTCAAAACGTACTCGCAGCAGCGGCACGGGAACCAAGCGTGAAACGCTTCGTCTTCACTTCATCGAGCGCCGCGGCAACACCACCTATTTCAAACAAGAGGTTTCACGTCGATGCGGAAACGTGGAACGACGAAGAAATCGAAGTAGCGTGGGCGCCCCCGCCCTATAACGACGACAGGAAGCTGGCTGTGTATGCAGCGAGCAAGACGCTAGCAGAGAAGGAGTGTTGGCGCTTTATGCAGGAAGAGAAGCCGTCATTCGTTCTCAACACCGTTTTGCCTAATTGCAACATTGGTAGAATCCTGTCCGAGGACCAGCCGGCGTCGACGGGCGGTTGGTATAAAAAGCTCTGGGAGGGAGACGAGGAGATCCTCGACCTTTTGTGGAACTTTCCACCTCAACACTTCGTCAACACAACCGACACAGCGCTTTTACACCTCGCAGCTTTACGCGAAGAGGACGTTGTTGGGGAGAGGCTCCTGGCATTTGCGGGCCCGTTCAACTTTAACGACACGGTGGATGTACTGGAGAAGATCCAGGCCGACGGCTTTGGAGACGGTAGCAAGCGATTCACCAAGATCTCCAGCACGGCAAAAGACCTGAAGATTGTGGATACGAAGAGATCTCAGGAACTCCTACGGAGATACAACAGGCCGGGATTTGCGAGCTTGGAGGAGTCATTGAAGGAGGTCGTCGAGTCCTGCCGGGTCTTTGCCCAGAAGCGTTCTCTACAGGGCTGAATATTTCGTCTCTGACAACAACTGAAGGTGGGTAGAAAGTCGTTGGTCATATTTATTTAACCCTGTACCCTAATCCGAGACTATGTCATACCGGTCGGACTTCACTAGGGCAGGTAATCAGATGGCAGCAGGGCCGATGAGAGTTTCACCTCCGTCCGGAAACAGAATCTGATGATTGTAGAAACCTCCTCCCACACTCGCGAGAAACAGGACTGTGGCGGCAATATCCGTCTCTTCACCCGCTCGACCTGTCAAGGCGGAACAAGATTAGTGGCATCAATGATAGGCAGTACAAGTTGCAGGTCCAACGAACCTGCGGCATTCATTACTGGCCGATTCATGGTGGATTTCTGATCTGGACCCGAGGAGCCAGTTGTCATCTGCGAGTTATCAGCAAGTATGACCATATCTCCTTTTTATCCCAAGCCGTGAACCCTTACTTCTGAGGGAAAGGTGCCCGGCGCTATCTGGTTGACTCGAACATTTGTTTTGGATAGTAGAGTTGCGAGAATGCGGCTTAGATGGACGGTTCCGGCTTTGCTTGCCGAGTAGGATATGTAGCCCCGACAACTGTCCTTCAGAAAGGCAGAGTTACTGGACAGATTGATGATGCTAGATGAATATCCTTTGAGACGGCAACAACCCTTATCAAGGAGCGGTAACAATGCCATCGACATGAAGAAGCCGCCCATGACATTGGTTTCAAACGATCGAGTCCAGTCGCTGGGGGTTGATCTCATGAAGTGTTCAGAGATAGATTGCGCGTCGGTCATACGCGGTTGTCCATTTTCGGCAAACCTCGTGGCATGATCTAAAGCGATGCCAGCGTTGTTGACTAATAGCTGAATGCCGTCTTTTTCCAGCATACGAATCTGCTCGGCCAGACGAACGACCTCTTCCTTGATGCTGATATCGGCCACGATTCTAGAGACATATCAGCAAATGCTCTTGGAGTCAAAAGCTCAGGGCGGGTCTTGCGGTATAATCTCTCCAGGGCCGGTGTTGTAGAGCCTGACGACAGTATCCAGGGCATCCTTTCTTCGCTCTACGACATAGACTTTGGCGCCATTGGCAACCAAAGCCTGCGTGATCATCAATCCGATTCCGGAACCGCCACCCGTCAGCACGGCAGTCACATGCGATACATCAAAGAGTTGATGGCTCTTGAGCGGCTGCGTAGCTTGAGACGCCATGACTTGGTTGTTACCTCGATGTGCCTTGGAGAGAAGTGAGGAACATCGAGCACCGACTACTACATGTATCTGGACTATAGAGCATGGTGCTAGAACTGCGGCTGGTAAACGACCAAGACTTCACGGCAATTCGTCTCCGTGTAGGCACATATCGGCAAGTGGTGGTGCCACGGTAAGCGAAGCGATAAAGGGCCGGGACAAAAGCACCGGGTCGGCACAAGTTGCTCCCATGTATATGCATGAATGTCACAATGCAAAGCCCACCGCGGCTGGTGATATCCCGTGCATTTCATTTCGGATGATTCGGCTCGGCAGCGCTATCCGAGGCCCGCAGCTGCAGTGGACACATGACAGGCGATATTCAGTCGACGACATGGCATACCTAGAGGACCGACTTTACGAACCCCAAAAGTACAAGTGATTACCGCGAGAGAACTATTCATCATGGGTCCATCGTAGTCGTTCAGCAGTATACGGATAAGGAGTTCCAGATCGTACTAACCAGGTCACCAATCTCATCCACTCTTCCTTCAGCCTTTGGCTATCCACTCTTCCTTCAGCCTTTGGCTATCCACTCTTTCACTTCAGTCTCGGGCCAATTCGGAGACAGACATGCCCGTCCCTCTCCCCTTTCTCGGCGGCTTCCTCTACCGCCAGCTCTTGATTACACCTCCAAAGCCCAAGAGCCGATTCGACGGCCAAACCATTATTGTCACCGGCTCCAACGTAGGTCTCGGGCTTGAAGCTGCCCGCCACTTCGGTCGTCTTGGAGCTGCGCGCATCATCCTCGCAGTCCGCGACGTTGAAAAGGGAGAGGCAGCGAAAAAGTCCATCGACCGATCCCTAAGCCGCGTGCCGTCTCCCGTGACAGTTTGGAAGCTTGACCTCTCCAGCTATGATAGCGTGCTAGAGTTTGCAGCGCGTACGGAAAGGGAGCTCGATCGTATCGATGTCGTTTGCGAAAATGCGGGCATTGCAACAGGATGCTTCCGTATAACGGAAAAAGATGAGAGCTCCATCACTACCAACGTCGTCAGCACGTTTCTGCTCGCTTTCTTGGTTTTACCCAAGCTCAAAGAGACGGCACAACGATTCAACACGCGTCCAAGGCTAGTTATCACCGGAAGCGAGGCCGTGAGTATTCTATCCCCAACCCGTAACACGCTTCTCTCTTCTAAGCTGATGACGACTTTGCAGCACATGTTCGCCACCTTCGCGGAGAGGAATGAACCTGAGATATTCGCTGCGCTTTCCGACAAGACAAAAGCCAATATGCTCGAACGTTATTTCGTCAGCAAACTGATTCAACTTCTCGTCGTCCGCGAGATGGCTGCTCGTGCAGGGGCCTCGTACCCAGTCACAATCAACTGCACCAACCCAGGGTTCTGCCACTCGGAGTTGGCGAGGGAGTCAGGATGGTATTTGTACATCATGGGGTTATTGTTGGCACGCTCAACCGAGGTCGGCAGCCGCACCATCGTTGCAGCTGCGGAGGCCGGTCCGGAGACACATGGCAAGTACATGAGCGAGAGCTATGTGATAGAGCCTAGCGACTTCGTGACGAGCGAGGAGGGAGCACGAGTGCAAACTAAGATATGGTCCGAGTTGGTGGACAAGATGGAGGCTATTAAGCCGGGTGTTACGGGAAACCTCTAAAGGCCAGCTGATTGATACAAACACTGCTTTACCATCTGAAGTCCAATATATGCTAGCTTGTCTGCTCGTTCAACGTTGCGTATCATTGTAGGAGTGGAGCCGTTGGAAGGGTCACGAGTTTTGACGAGACGGCATGGTAGGCAAGGTCAAACTGGCCAGCAACTGATTCTTGAACTATACGCACGACAATATGTTCGGGGCGATGCGCTTTTGGAGAGTCTCACTTCATGGAGTTCTTGCTCACAGCTGGAAAGAAAGAAGCTACACATCCATTGCGCCAAAAGGGACAAGTCCCGTCCATGGAATTTGTGTCGTAGACGTGCTATCTGAGACGAAAGGGCACAGCTAGGTGTATTCATACTCAAATTGCATTACAGATATATCCAAAAACTGTCTTTGAAGCAAAATTCAGCACTGCTTCAAAGATCCTACTTTTGCCATCAAGGCCTCGGACTGAGTTTGAAAGCCGCAAAAGACGGCGATTGCCTGGAAAGTGTCAGTTGTAGAACGCTTAACACGGTAGAAGCACCCACATCCTCGGTCTTGGCCTTTCCCCTCCCGTTGGTAGCGAAGGCTCGATAGAATTTAGTCTTGTCATGGATGTAGCTCAGTCGCTCAGAACCGGTTGAGGCGGTGCCAACGCCATTGTCAAATACGGACTGCGGCTTGAACTTCTCCTGCGATCCTGTCATGGAAAACAACTCCTCCAACACCTCGGCCGGAATGGTCATGGCGTCTACGCCAGCAAGACTGATGATCTCACTGACTGTTGTAAAAGCGCACGCTTTGAC
Source organism: Ophiocordyceps unilateralis (assembly GCA_001272575.2). Lineage (NCBI taxonomy): Eukaryota > Fungi > Ascomycota > Sordariomycetes > Hypocreales > Ophiocordycipitaceae > Ophiocordyceps > Ophiocordyceps unilateralis. Next base: position 43,484 of record LAZP02000027.1, on the reverse strand, counting down.
TTTAGTTGGGATTCCGTGCTTTGCATAGTATCGTTGAGCTTGTGGAACGAGGTCAAGGATTGGATCGTGATCGTGATAGCTGCGAACATCAGTGAGGCCCCATCGATTTGCGTCATGAAACCACGTACTCCGAGTCCAAATGCGCCCGAAGCTCATGAACAAACGGCGAGATGGACGTGCAGCCCGCTTCTCCAGCAAGGACGACCTGTTCCATGGTGAAGAGGGTAGTTGCCAACGTCTTGATATTGTCGGATTTGAGTCTGCTGCATGCCTGAAGACCTTCCCAGGTGGATGGCACTTTCATGATGAGCCGAGATAAGTCGAAAGATGGCTCTAAACCTCGACAAATTTGATGAAACCCTAAAGGCAGAACGTCAGCAGCATGGCGGGAACTTGTGGCCAACGCAGACCTACGATGACCCGTCTCATATACTTTGTTGGTATCCCACGAATACAGTGGGTTGCACATAACATGGAGCGATCCATGAACCAAGGGGGCCATGCGAAGAGCAAGTTTCATCATCTACGCAACTGTCAGCTACCGCGTGGACTCACGAGAATGTATGTACCTACAGCAATCTCCACTGCAAGCTCTTCGACGGAGACTGTCGAGATCTCAGGCTGAAGCTCGCGAGCGAGCGCAACAGATTCTTCCAACAGGGAGGCATTATTAGGGTCACACAAGTTGGTGTACGCTTCCCACTGCTGCCGTTAGCTAGTGTTTTTTTACAGGCTCAGACTGAGGCTTCTTGCCTGGTTTGAAGTGCAGTCTGCAAATGGGCCTAGATCAGAGGCAACTGATAGGTCATGTCAGCACTGAAAAGCCGGATCGTAAAGCGTGTTCTACCTCGTGGGTCCAAGCTGTCATAGTCAATTGCTGATTTCGACCGAAGATATTCTAAAACATTGGCAGACGACGCCGGAGTAGCTGAAGGAGAGAAAGCCATTGTAATTACTTGTTCGCGATGGCTTCTCGGCCGTACAGCTGAACAAACCCTGACTGATATCAAGGGAAATTCGCCACGACGTACGAAGGGGGGTCACGCTACAGAAAAAGACCTCCATGTCTGCCAGCCGTTTCAATCTCAGCAGAAGGACCTCATTCCTCGCGCTCTCTTGCCATCTGTCAATGACGCGGGGCGTAGCATGTCTCGTGAAAGACGCGGGCCACGAACCCGCAAGAGACAACAAAGGAGTACTGATACCGGCAGAAACAGTTCATCAGAGTGATGCTGCCCCTTTTGCTTCTGCATGTCTAGATACATGTGTGAAGAATACCACACAATGCAGGAAACAGGGCCAACACGGAGTAATGAAGCATGGAACGATTGTCGGTCCCCTGCTGCCGATATAACACATGCATATGCTATCAGAACGTAGATTGCGCAGATGTGCAAATTACAATGAATATAACATTCAAGCCGAGGCAACTCACCCCATGCGGTCTACATACGCACCATGCTGCATGCTGGTCGGCTGCGTATGTAGGCTCTGCCGTGTCACGATGAGGTGTGAAAAGAGATTGATGCAGACGAACAACGATCACATCTAGTGTCTCCGGTGATGTGGCAACTGAAAACGGGAAAAAGGTCAAATAAACCAAGTCAGCTGAATTCTCGTGCCGCATGTCATATCTGCATACTGGTCTGCTGCGTATGTAGGCTCTGCCGTGTCACGCTAGGGGTGAAAAGGGATTGATGCAGACGAACACGATCACCACTAGTGACTTGAGTGTGCAACAGGGAAACGGTGACGTCCTGATAACGGGGAATAGCTCGAACAAACCAAGTGTCAGCAAGTCAGCTGAATTCTTGCGCCACATGTCATATCTTGGTAAATGCGGCTCCCTGCTGTCTTTGATACGAGACGAGAATGTAGGTTGGCAGGGCTGTCTCTACCGTCAAATGACAGAACAACTCTATGTGGAAGCTATCAAAGCCCATTCCGATAGACGCCGTCCCTCCTGTGCATTCGAGCTGAAGCTGGTTGTACATTGAAAAAAAGGGGGATTAAAAAAGGGAAGAGCTGAGCCTCTCGCTTCTTCGTCTGTTGCTGCTGCTGGATAGAAGCAAGAAACTGGAGTTGCTGCTGATGAAAAAATTATCTGTGTATCTCTCGCCCGAATAGGATTGTCAGTTGCTGCTCCACCGCTATTACGTTCCCTGTTGCCCCTTTCCCCCACGGTCCCTAGAGTCGCAGGGAGTAGTCTTGTTGCCATCTCCCGAGGCAGACGAGTCAATGCTAGATGCTGCTGTTTTGCCCAATCGACCTTCTTCACCATGGGCGCGTGAAAGAAGACGGAGCTTGCAATTACTAAGATGTTAGATGCGGCTCGAGGCATAATTGAACTTGATCCATATGCCTGGCAAGCCTGCTATAAATAAGCCGCAATCTCCATGCAGGGGCAAGGTAGCCCCTCAGTTGCTACACTCTGTCTTTTCTGCCTTGTAGATAACTTCAAGTTGAAGGATCTTGGTTCAGAGCTAGCTTTCTAACAGCCTAGGGTCTTAGTCCATATTCAGGCTCGCATCATGCCGACAAATAATGCCGAGTTCGCCCTCGATAAAATATTCAATGTCACGGACAAGGTACTAAACGTACGACCTGGATGAACTCGTCGACGACTAATCGACTTCTGCATGTAGGTCGCCGTTATCACGGGTGGCGGCTCTGGTCTGGGTTTGATGGCTGCACAAGCATTGTACGTTCTCAGGTCGTCCTCAAAAACTCAAGTTATTGATCACAGATCAGGGCAGTCAACGGCTCGAGAGTGTACATAGTTGGTCGCACCGAGGCAAAGTTGAAACGCGCCGTTCAAGCTCACGGACACGATATCAAAGGATCCCTTATTCCGCTGGTGGGGGACGTCTCGCGTAAAGATGAAGTCCGGTTCGAGCACCCAGTCTTGGGCAACGACTTCGCAATCTGACATTTCTAGGCGCCTCGTGCAAGAGATAGAGCATCGTGAAAAGGTCGTGGACATTCTTATTAACAATGCCGGCATATACAGCAACCATCAGAACCCAGAGGCGTCGAGTGCCGAAGAATTGAAGCACAACCTCTTTGAAGCAGAAAATGCGACATTTGAGAACTGGACCAACGTATATGCCACAAACGTCGCAGCCATCTACTTCGTCACGACGGCCTTTCTACCTTTGCTCCAGCGAGCAAGTGACGCCCGAGCCGGTCAAACCAGCACCGTCATCAACATTTCATCCATCAACGGCATGATCAAGGAGTCACTCGGCCGATTTGCCACAAATTCTGCCAAGGCAGCCACTATCCATCTCACCAAGATGCTTGCTGTGGAGATTGCGAATTGCAAGCTATCCGTCCGAGTCAACTCGATAGCACCAGGGCTGTTCCCGAGCGAACTGACTACCGGCACCAGTGACGACAGTCAAAAGTCACCACCATTGCCGGCTGGCACATGCAGCGAGATATCAGCTGGGCGGCCGGGCAACGATGTGGATATGGCGAGTGCGGTCCTCTTTGCCGCGACGAATCAGTACATCAATGGACAGATTATATCCGTGGACGGAGGCTACTTGGTAAAATACGGAACTTTGTAACAAGTGGGTGGCATTCAATATAAACGCTATTACATCTTGCTCTCTTCTAGATTGGAGTAGAGCTCTCATCCATGTTGATTTCACCATATACTCTCCACCTGCGCCAGTCTTGAAGGTTGAATTGCCATCTAGGCTGCCGACTGCTTCGTAGGACTATTGCACTTTTTGCGACCGGACGTGGCGCGTCAGAAAGACACACGACTTCTTTAGAGAAGATTCAAAAAAATCAACAGCTCTGTACTTCAGTACAGCTGCTAGTCCTGTTTCTTCGCTGCAGCTTCGTTCCCCTTGAACACAGTTCCAAACATTCGATCCCAGAACTGAAAGTGAAGAGCAAAGTTGGTCTATTATCACTGTTAGGGCGAAGTAGTCGAAAAAAAAAATATACAAGTGGAATTACCTTTAAACCTCTTCGTTGATGGTGTTTGTCATGATACTCAGCGTCGACTGATGTGAATAGATCCATCGGATTCCAAGGAAACTTGTATCCGCCATGATCTGTGCAAGCTTTGGCGGAGGAAAAGGCTGAAAAGAGTATGCTTTCTCTCAACGTCATCCCGGTGCCAAGAACAGCGATTGCAAAGGCCCCGACACTGAGAAACAAGCTCTCAAAGGGGTGGTCATAGATCCCTCCCCAGCTGTACGGGACGTACAACTCGTGATGGCGCGCGTGGAAGTTCCCTAGGTCATGGCGTCAGGGGGGGTCCCTTTGCTGTGCTTCATTCCACTTACTATATAACCATGCATTTCTGTGCTCGGCGCGATGAATAAAGAATACCCACGCATCCGCAAGCCACAAGGCGAGGTATAATCGACACGCAGGCATCAGTGCGTAGAAGATGACCTTGGCGACGAACAAGTCTGCCTGAAATTCCACCAAAGAGGAAGTGAGAAATGTAGAATCGACCAAGCCTTGAAGCGTCGTTTGAGCCATGTCGACTTTAGAGCCATCATAGGGAAAATAGCAAGTCAGCGTGCGCCCAAAATTGTGCACACGACTTGCCCATTTCATGACCTCGTGATCCTCATTGCCTGTCATCTCTACGCCTGAGAACATGCCCAAAGCGATGCCAAAGCCGGTCTGCAAGAGCTGCACTTCAGATATCAGAGATATTGTCAGCCGAGAAAACAAGGCTTTGCACACCTGGACTAAGATGACACCGCGAAGGCACTTTCGTCGGCTGATCCTATTTTTAACTCTTTCCTCATCGCGCGTATGAATCCGATATTCTTGGAAAAGTTCAAAGCGCTCAATAAGTCCGTAGAGGGCCGCGGTAGTCCAATGAGTCACTACGGGAACAATCAAGGAAAGATTATAGTCGGATATCCAAGGAATAAGCGGTGGTTTTGGACGGAGGACAAGTTGTTCAGCCATTGGAAAATATTGTCGTCGTATCTCTCAAGTTATAGACGAAGATGTATTATCGAGTAGCTGGAAGAGAACGGTCGGAGAAGCCTCAGCGACTGGAGTAGGCTGCTAAAGGTCGTGGTAGCATTGATGGTGGTCGTGTTAATCGTTGAGATTTGTGTCATGGGCTGAGGCAATCGCAGAGCGGATAAAATGGGAGGAGTAAGAGGAACCTTTGATTTAAAGATGGTGACAGGTCTCAAAACTAATGAGATAAAATTATCAATGTACCGCTGTTTCTGAGGCCCTGGTATTATTTTGCAGCTTCTTTACCACTAAGGCCTAGTGAAATGCAGCCTATCCACATTCTGAATCTAATCTCCCGCTTGCCCGTCCTCCGGCAGGTCTACAGATCTGTGCCATATAAAGCAGGCCGCTTGGCTCGCATGAAATGTTCAGGCCCTACATGTTCAAGAGATTTTGCCCGCTTCCTGACAACGAAAGCTGTGAGTAAACAGCCATTGCTACATGCAAACACAACACCAGTCCTCATCATGACTTCGCCATCCTCGCTGGAACAAAAGTACGTTGCCTACGTGGACGCCCTCAACAAGAGGCCCTTCCCCGGTCTAGCAGACTTTGTCAATTCCACCGTCACATTGAACGGAACCTCGATGCCCCTTGCCGACTTTGAGAAGCTCCTCACGGACGATATGGACGCGGCTCCGGACCTGCAGTGGGAAACGTCAATGCTTGTCGTTGACGAAGCCAAACAACGCGTTGGTTGCAGGATTGAGTTCAGGTGCACCCCTCAGCGAGAGTTCATGGGCCGCAACATACAGGGCACAGTTACGTGTATGGAGCACATGTTCTACCAGTACGAAAGCGGCAAGATTTCTGATGTGTGGTGGATGCCGGGGGAACTCGTGTCTGCGGAGTCCAGCGGGAACTTTGCCAAGTAGTGAATGCGTCGCATGCTGCATAAAATTAATCTGAAATTCCGATTGTGGCTCTTTTCACTTATCATGTGCTCTGTATCGTCGGTATCACTGCAACAGGCCTTTTATACTGGCAGGCGGCTTGCTTCCCGAGGGGCTTGCTCCAACAAAGAGCGCAGTGACTACAGGACAACACTTGCTTACGACAAAAGTGTAGGGTTACCGCAGATATGCATCTATGTATTTTGGAGGAAGAGCCTCTCTTTGTAGAGGATGGGATGCCCTGTACGTTTGCTGGACTGACTTACAACTTCACCCCTTGGCCAGTGTGGGTTCTGGCAGTCCGCCTCTGAAGTCCGCGCTGCGGTTGCTTCCGCATGCCGATCCTTTAAATAGCACACGCACATGCCTATGTGTAGGCTGCATGTCAGACACCCCTCGGAGATTATCACGTTGCATGCGGCATACAAGCCCGTGGCAATGCAATCATTCCGCGTGCAAACACGGTATAAGTATTTTGTTCTATCGAGTGAGAAACTCGAGGTAAAAACCTTGCAGGTGAGCCGTGACGCCCCTCTGGGAGACTCGCAAAATAGTACACAAAACACTGAGGGGACTTGAACTAAATGTATGTCAAATACTTAGATATCGACAAGTTGAGGATGGAGCGAGGAGCGCCGATGTATTGAGTACAAGAATACAAAATAAGCTGCCCAGTAGCCTACATTAACTCGATCTAAAGATGGAAGCGAGTGCCATCTTGATATGACATACATGAATTAGTCAAGGAACTTTCATAAACATTGTACCGTCCATGGCGCAACAAAACTGTGTGCCAAAAGTGAGATTAAGCCAGGCATTCCTTTGATCGCATGAAATCTTGCACTCAACCAGCTTCCCGGACTCTGTCCCCGACGAGGCGCAACAATGACCGTCCAAGATGCCTTTGGCTCCGAGCCTTACACTCTGCGCCCCAAGCCTCCTCTTTTCTCCGGAATTTCTGATCTGCATCTTTCCCTAATATGCCCTATTGCAGTTCACTGGTTGACTTCAGCGGGCTTCGAAATCTGTGATCGTTTTGGATGGATGAGTCAATATCGACTGCATACTACGGCGGAGGAGCTCGCGAGAAATCGCGTTACGCGACTAAAATGCTTCCTCGTGACTCTTCAATGTCAGGCAAGTTATTTTCTGGCTCTAGCCTTATTGCGTGGAAGACCTCCTTACAAGCTCAGGGCCTTCAAATGCTTTTAGGGATTATATTGGGCGCTTTTGGCGAAGGTGATATGACGGGATCTGAAAAACACGATGAAGCTATTTGGATTCACCGAGTTCGCGCGGCTATGGAAGGATTCGTCATCTTACTTTCCCTTACTGGTATCGACTTTCCCGCACTTCAGGCTACGCTTTGGAGGTTCATGCCGTTTCTCTCTACACCTGGACATGCTCAGCTTGACGTTCTAATCGGCAGCTTCGTGTATTGGTATATCGTGCCAGCCTTTCAGTTTATTTTTGCCCTGATTACCGCCGACGCCTGCATGTATTTCATCCACCGCCTAGGCCATACGAACAAATGGATCTACAGTGAGAACCCAGGGTACCTGTTCAATGCGATAGAACTCTTCAGTACTGACAGGTTGCAGAACACATACACTCAACACATCACAGGCTTTACGTTCCCTACTCATGGGGAGGCTCCTACAACCACCCTATGGACAGTTTATTCCTTGACGGCATTAGTTACGCCATTGGCTGCTGGGCATCTGGTATATCCATCAGATTGTCGATTTTTCTTTTTGGCTATGCGACCTTCAAGAACGTGCTTGACCATTGCGGCTATGTGTTCCCGTGGAATCCTATCCGATCAATCACCGGAACTGACACAAGCTTTCATGATGTACACCACCAAAGCTGGGGTTTGAAGGTACGCCAAAGTGCACTCCCCTGAACAACGACGTTTGATTAAGCTTATTTCGTCCTAGACGAATTTCGGGGCTCACCTCAGCATCTGGGATCGTTTGATGGGAACATACTTCGACGATGAAGCGCTTATCTCGAGACTTCGAGTGAAGAATCGAATTGCAGCTGAGAACATGATGTCTCGCTTAAGTTGAGGCCTGGAGCATTGTGGTCCGTTAAAGAGAGCACCATCTTATTTGGGCCAGAAACATGCGACGAATGTCGTAGGTTACCGCAATATGTGTCTGTGTGAACATAGTCTCAGCTTGTTTCACTGGGAAATGGAATGCCTGAATGGGGGGGGGGGTGTTGAGAGGCGATCACGTGTACGTAGTCACGTGAGTGCTTGGGGCAGCCTTGAGGCGTTCCCCTTCTAGCCTCTCTTTCCTTTTTCCTCTTAGCTAGTCATATCACGATGCCTCGCTTTTTCTGACGTCCCTGCGTTGTGGTGCCCGCACGCTGCGCCTTGCGGCTTGGTGCGACACCCCTACGGGGGCCTGATA
>LAZP02000027.1:0-35149 GCA_001272575.2 Ophiocordyceps unilateralis | reverse complement strand
GGGGGGGGGGGGGGGAACCCCGGGTTGGAGCATCAATGACTATCACTATTTGCTATTCTCAACACATCTTATTTGTTTGCACCCTTTTGTTTCACAGGGGGAAATGAGCTACACCAGGTTGCTATATAGTTTTAAAAAGCCTGCAAGACTACGAGGAGTCGTGACACGATCACACTTGCAACTTGCTTGGCCTAAATCAGGTGCAGGGAAAGGCGAAAATAAGCGCAGCGGAGATCCTTACGGAGAGGTAGGTGTCCATATAACCCCTTCAGCTGTTTGTAGTCGTGTGTGAGGCGCTTCACACCGCCGATGTCTCGAACGCGGATCGGGCAAGGCAATTACTTGGCCGCCCAGTTGTGTACGTACTCGTCAACGCATGCTGTGGTTATACTACCCGTCGGACCAGTCCGAAAAGGGACGTATACTCATTGCATTTCGAACAAGATCACACATTCAGATAACAGGTAGTTGCTTGTAGAAATAATGAATGTATTGGTAATAATTTAATGCAGACTGAGGGATCTAGAAGCTATTTGATGCTGTGATGGCGTTGCAATGCGTGGCCCAGCCGGACCATAACGACCCGCCTGCGAGCAGAATAGAGAATTTCCATGCACAATTCCGCGTACAAACATGAAGAAGAGTTCATAGCAAATGCGGGCCTTAGAATGCAAATGTGATGTCGGTTTGTAATATAATGATAGCTGTTGACTTGTGCAGAAACCGGCAACTCTCAGTGTCGAATTTCGCGTTGGACAACCTCGACCGGCACCAGATCCCGCCCAGTTGTGAGGGTAGTAACACAGCTGCAACGCTATATCACGCGATGAAACATTCCTACTGGATTTTCAGCTACCTATCACATTCTAAGCAGAGGAGATAAGGAACGCCCTCTTGTTCTTGTTCAAAAGAGAACCTCATGTTGATGCATGCATTATGCGTCAATGTGGACCAGCGTTACGTCTCTAACTACGTCATCAGCCACGGGGTTGCAGAAGTGAGTTGTTGAAACGTCTGGTGCAATTCATTCCATCCTGTACCTCTCAGAGATCATCGTGGCAGACTCCTCTGCCCTTCGCCCAACACCTCACGTTGAAAGATAATCTGAGCCATGGCTGATACACAACAAATCATTGCTCTATGCTCTGTAGGAAACCTCGGCAAGTACCTCTGCGATGAATTGCTCGCCGACGGCCGCTACAAGTTTTTCGTCATCTCCCGTCAAGTGAGTCTCAGTTATCTCAGTTATAGACATATAACAGGTTTTTGGTTGACCTCTTTCTAACGTGATCAAGTCCAACAAAGCGGCGTTTTTTCAGGACCGCAACATAGATGTGCGCACGAGCGACTACAGCAAGGAATCGATTCTGGAGATTTTGAACCAGACTAATGCCAGTGCCCTGATATCCTTCAACAACAGCGATGGCCAAACCTTTGTTGATGTGCACCGCGCCTTTTTGGACGCTTGTCGCTTGTCATCGAATTGCAAGCGATTCATTCCCTCCGAATTCGCCGGCAACATCGATGATTTTCCGCTTTCTCCGAGCTACTTTGAGGAATCAAGAGTACCGTTTCGGAAAATTCTTGAAAAAGAGGAGGAAGTCGAGTGGACAATCTTTAACAACGGCTGGCTGATGGATTACTTCTTGACCGCTGACAAGTCATACATGCCCTCGATCCCAAAGGAATTCCCAGTTGACCCAAATGGCTGGAGGGCGTGTATTAGGGGAACCGGAGAACAGGTGCAATCCTTTACAAGCGGTCGAGATGTGGCCAAGGCGCTCATAATGCTGCTCGACGCGCCAGAATGGGTCAGTCACATACTCGAAGACGATAGTGTGTGTCTACGTCTGCTTAACGTCTACTTACCAGGAACGCACAACTTATGTCACAGGCCAGTGGTCTACATTCAATGAAATGGTCAAGTCTATGGAAGTGTTTTATGGTTTGTCTTAGACTCCCATTTCGGGAAAGACTGCTTGGCTAAGACGAGTTCTAGGCCGACCGATGGAGAAGACATACAGGTCGGAAGAGGACATTCATCGCGATACTTTGCTGCCCCCGACGGCGGAAAACTATGAAGCTCTCTACCTCGCAAGTGTAGAGGAGATGATGCTTACAGCCTCGGGCGCATGTCCTCGGGACAAGACCATGCGGCAGAGAGAAAAATTCTTTCGTGGACTCAACTTCATCACCCTGGAGGAGCTTTTATTACAGTCGCAGTCCAAGATTTAGTTATAGCTACTCTCTGTGAATTGCAATGCTTGCGAGTGAGGATACGAGAGGATATCAATCAACATAAAGTGCAAACGCCTACTTTCCCCAATTTGCCTCCATGGAGATGGTGAAAACCAGATAGAAGCCAAAATTAACAACAGGATACATGATAATGAGTCTCTAGAACAGCACGCGTGTATGTAGGCAGCCTGAGCCCCTCTTACCCTGTTCAGTCATGCCTCGCGCGAGCGGTCATCACTGTTACTAACCTCCTCGAACTGAATCATGATTTCATCCTCCAGCGACCCTGGCTCGTAAGCTCCTGTCTTTTTCGAGACAACTCGAGATGAGAAATTTGTGTATATAACGGCCAGGATGTACCGCATGACTGTGAGCGAGGACAAAAGCATCGTCAATGCCTCTTCAATTCTGCAAGCAGCAAGAGTATCAATCACTTGCGGGGTCGATCTTCAAAACTCACGGTAGAAACTGAGCGATGCTCCGACGCACATTCGGCTTCCGCCTCCGAAAGCCCAGAGCAAAGGAACTTTGTCGTTCTTCGACTCTTCCTCAATCCATCTATCAGGCTGCCACACATCGACGTCGTTGTAATTCGCGGGGTCCCGATGAATGAACCACTGGAAGACGTTGACTCGTGTGCCCGGAGGGATGCCATCCTTGCCCGCCAGTGACACCGGACGGTCTCGAGGCGTGATTCGGGGAAGAGGTGTGCTGTTAGGACGCATGCGGAGCGACTCTTTAAGGACAGCCGACAAGTATGGAAGCTTGTCCAGAGAGCTGGGTGATGGGAGACGCAAGTTGCTGCTATGCTGCGCTTCACTGGACAGGTTTCGACCGAACTCGCGAAGATTGGGCTCGAGAGTTTCGAATTCAGCAACCAATCGGCTCTGCGCTGAAGGGTTTTGTGAGATGTAGTAGATTGTATACGCAAGCACCAAACCTGCTGGCACTTAGTAAAGTTGCCCTGAGCAGTCGTTTGGTCTGGATTCGCTTGCCTAAAACTTCACGTCCGCCCGCTTCAACAGTGTTAGTACATGGGGACCAGGGGAAGCCGGATCTTAACGTACACATCTGGTCAAAAAGCTCGCTAGCAATCTCCTTCTTCACCTTGTCAGGGTTCGCATGGGGCAGATCAGCCTCCACACCCCTTTTCACCAGCTGGTATACAACTGGAACATCGCAAGGATGCACCAAGTTTTCCTTCTCCTTTTCGAGACGAACTTTCTCAGCGTCATCGCAGAGCTCAAGAAGCCAGTCCTCGAGAAATTGCGTTGAACGATGTTGCGACTTTGGCAGCATGTCTATGCCGAGATACTTGAGGCAAAGCGTCAAGGTCGGAAGTTCCTGGGGCCAAAAAGCATCCTTGCAATATCGATGCTCGTAGTGTTCAATCCACGTCTTGAGGCGGTCTGGCGATTGCAAGAAGTTTGACCCTGATGCAAGGCCGAATTGAAAGCAGGTGAGAAGATCGAGGCTTAGAGCGTAGCTCAGGGACAGGACATCAGTCGGCTGCTTGGAGGCGGCTTGTTGACGAATAAGAGGCAGAAGCCTGTCGAAAAGAATGGCCTGCGTGAGTGTGGACAGTGGCTCGGAAGCGAACAAGGCAGACTTGGTGAAAGCGGCGGTGATCCTTTTCCTCCGCATAGAATGGTCCTGCCTCGATAAGCTGCAAAAGGCATTCTTCTCGGCATAATACGAGAAGAAGTCATAGTAGGCCGGCTTCTCAAATCCACCATTGTAGATGGTCCTGACTCCGTTGTCGTAACAGCTTATAGAAAGGTCAGCCGGGCCAACCCTCACGATAGGCCCAAGCCGCTGGTGCTTTTCCGTGAGAACGGCCAGTTCCCGGTTTCGATAACGAGTCCACAAGATCCACAAAGACGACAGTCCGCAGCTCCAATGAGCACTGGGGACATTTCTGAGGGGCGATCGCAGGACAGTCCAGACTGAGAGGCCGAATATAAAGGTGCCAAGGAGTAGCCCGGCGGCCATATAGCTAAGGGGAAACATGTTCTTACGACCGTGATAGACACGTCCTCTCGCTCAACATGCTCTACATACACAAATCGAACTCAAGGACTATTTAACCCACTAGTGCAGAGGCACTCCAGTCACCTCGGGTCAAACGGCGTCAGAAGGAGCGAGCCGGCGCGGTTCAAGCCGCAGCATGCGCCGGGAGGGTAGTTGGACGGTTGTAACCCAGCTCAACGTCACTAGCCAGCCGCTTTTGAAGCACATATGCATGCAGAGAGCCCAAAGAAACAAATATCACGTATCGACGGTGATTAGGTGTGGGGATGCTGATAATCACGGGCAGCAACGTCCGCTGTTATATGGGCTCTCAGTGCGGGATCATCAATTGTCGTCGACGACCAATTTTGCGCAGCACAAAAACATCATCTCCCCATTGCATAATTTGTGACGCGATAAGCCTGAAAGCCTGACCACGTTCACCATGGCGACACAGGGAGAAACCAACATCTGCATCTTTCACTCTCTGAGGAGCGATGGCTTGCCGGCTGAGAGTCCCAGCCGGCTGTCTGCTCACCTCGAAATCGGCCATGAAAACTTCAAGAAGCGGCATGACGATGAGGTTCATGTGCCAATCAGTAGCTTCATCTTGACCGCGTGGGCTCTGCTTCTGAGAACCTATTTGGCCACGAAATTTATCTCTTTTGCTTCTCTTGGCGTCGACCATGGCACTTCCACACTGGGAAAAGATGGCAAGCCAGCTTGCAGAGTGTCTGAAAACGCCCTGGTTCACAGTTTTGAAATTGAGGATCGTGACACCATTTCAGATACTCTGCGGCGTATATCAGAACCCAACTCCCAAAAGCGACTGAATCCAGCGCTGTTGTCCTCTTTCAATACCATGCTTTTACATCGCTTGGGAACAACCGAAGACGAGAATCGGAGCCTTGAAGAAGAGAACTTCAGAATGGCACGCGAGGTAGGTAGAGCAATAGACGGATCGAAAAGAATGCATTTTCATGGCTGACAGCAACGTCCTCGTCGCAGATGGACATTTGCCTTATCGTGGCTCAGAAACAGAATTCCTTGTCATTGGAACTAGAAGTTTGCTCGAAAAAATTCTCTCATCCATTCGCATACCGCCTCCTACGGACTTATCGCCACATACTGGTGTTAGTTTCGACTGAAAAGCCAAGTCAAAACATCACAAGCCTTCATCCCTTGACCAGAGACGACTTGGAGCAGATCCGCAAATGGAATAATAATCAGCCCAGACACCACAATGCCTGTCTGCATCAAGTTTTCGAGGATCAAGTGCGGCGTCGCCCTTCGGCACCTGCAGTGTGCTCCTGGGATGGGGAACTGACGTATGCTGAGCTGAACGCCCTCGCTACCAAGCTGGCTCACAAGCTCTCGCGCTTGGGAGTAGGGCCCGAGGTCCTTGTTCCATACGCGTTTGAAAAGTCCATGTATGCCGTTGTGGCGACTCTGGCAGTTCTCAAGGCCGGCGGAGCATTTGTTCCCCTGGACTTCTCTCACCCAAAGGATCGGTTGAAGTCCATTATTAGCCGTGTTGGGGCTACCTTGTTGCTCGCATCACCCAAGACAGCTCCGGTATTTGATGAATTTTCTCTTGATGTCCTGGTCGTTGGCCAACAACTGCTGGATGGTCTGCCCGAGGAAGCCCATAATCCAGACAGTGCCGCAGTCAAGCCCAGAAATAGCGCCTTTGTTCTCTTTACCTCTGGAAGCACGGGAGAACCAAAAGGTCTTGTTCAGGAACACGCATCTGTGTGCACAGTCAACGCAGCATACGGAGAGTCACTCTTCATCAACGAAGACTCGAGGGTGCTCAACTTTGCGGCCTATACCTTTGACGTCAGCACCGTCGACGTCTTCACCACGCTCTATCAAGGCGGCTGTGTCTGCATCCCTTCGGAAGAGCAGCGGCTCAACGACATTGTGCGCGTTATCAACGACTTCCGCGTGAGCTGGGTCGATCTTACGCCCTCATTTGCCTTGGCAGCCATTCCTCGCCCAAGCCATGTCCCCAGCCTGAAAACGCTCGTTCTCGCCGGAGAGGAGGTGAAGAAAGAGCACCTGGGACACTTCATAGGGAAAATCGACCGTGTTATCAACTGTTACGGTCCTGCGGAAGCCGGCGGGTGTCTCGCGAATGTTTATGAGAACGCAGCCAGTCAGCCACAGACAGTCGGTCTTCCTCTGAAGAGTGCGAGATGTTGGATTGTCGACCCAAAGAATCCACGTCGACTTGCGCCAATTGGTGCAACTGGCGAGCTAGTCATCGAAGGCCCTACGCTGGCTCGAGGATACCTCAAAGATGCCAGCAAAACAGATGCCGCATTCATTCATCACCGTGGCTGGCGACCAATCGGGACTTGCAGATCTCGTCGGCGATTTTACAAGACGGGAGACTTGGTTCGGTATCGACCAGACGGTCTAATCAATTTCGTTGGACGTCGGGACACACAGTAACACGCGCCTCTTCCTCGTCTTCTGAAGTGCCTTGCCGAGCTGACAACTACTCGCCACAGAGCCAAGATACGCGGACAAAGGGTTGAGTTAACGGAAATCGAACAGCACTTGGCTGATGACGTATCCATCAAGAGGTGTTTGGTCGAATTCCCCCAGTCGGGCGTTTACGCAAAACGTCTAGTTGCAGTGGTTCAGCCACGTCTTTGTCGTGTGGGCGAGCTACGAGACGATATGTCGTTGAGCCTGGTACCAGCCGAGGAGCTTCTCAAGAGCGGATTTTCCCTCCAATACTCGACAACAGAACTATCGAAAAGGGTTCCGGCTTACATGATGCCCGCGAAATGGCTGGTTGTGGCTAGCCTTCCCCTGACAGACTCCAAAAAGGTAGATCGGAGGAAAGTTCGAGATTGGCTGGCCGATTTGTCAGTCTCAGACGGCCCCAACACCTTGATTCCATGGGAAAACACGCTTGCCCTAGAACTAAGCCGCAAAGTGAGCACACTGATTGCCAACGGAAACAGTCAAGTCAGGGAAGCCTTGACCGGGCGAACGTTCGACTTGGCAGCTGTCGGCATTGACTCCATCCAGATCGTGACACTGTCGATATGGATCCACGAAAACTACAGGGTCAAGCTCGCCGTTGACAGACTGACAAGCCCGGGCTTAACGATTGATAAGCTGGCAGAGCTTGTTGCGGCTTCCCAAAGTGGTGAACAGCCTGATGAACTCCAGTCACACAAGTTAGACCTGAGGCATGAAGTCAGCTCTCTCTTCAAACTGTGCAATAAACCCGAGTCCGAGAAACCTGAGAAGATTTCCTTCATTGATACCGTCTCGACCGTCCTTCTCACCGGCGGTACTGGCTTCCTCGGCATCGAAATTTTGCGTCAGCTACTGTGTCACCATAACGTCAACGTCGTCGTTCACGTACGAGCTACCAGCGTTCGACACGGTAGAGATCGTGTGGTAGCCGCAGCAAAGAAAGCGGCCTGGTGGTCTGACGTATTCGATCATCGTCTGGAAATTTGGCCTGGAGATCTTAGCCGCGTGAAGCTCGGCCTGAGCAATGAACAGTGGGATCGTGTGATGGGGAAAACTTGGACACCGATTGACGCCGTGATTCATAACGGCGCCACTGTAAGATGGAATCAAGCATACGAGAGTCTCAAGGCTTCAAACACGATTGCCACAATGCAGCTACTTGAAGCAATAGCAAAGCGACGATCATGTGGGCGCTTTGTTTATGTTTCTGGCGGCCAGGTTCTTCACACAGGAGTGGATGATGAGGAGCTCATGATGACGCAGAGCATGCACCTCACTGGCTATGCTCAATCCAAGATCGTCTCCGAGCTTTTGGTCAAGCGGTTTGCTGAAAGTGAAACTGGGCGGAGGCACATCATTCAGGTGCTTAAGCCCAGCTACATCATCGGCGATGCCCAGAACGGCAGAGCAAACGAGGGTGATTATTTCTGGAGACTCACAAGGAGCGTGATAGAGCTCGGAGCATACAGCCGCGGGAGCCAAGGCTGGCTGTATGTTTCAAACGTTGACAGAGTGGCTGAAGCCGTCTGTCAGATCTGCAGCACTACGACGACGACGACGCTAACCGTCGTCAAGATCCTAGATGGACTGCCCGTACAAGAGCTTTGGGATCTTTTGACTAGAGATTTCAAATACCACCTGGAAGCTGTTGATGGAGAGGAGTGGTGGTCGTTGCTGCGGTCACATGTTGAGCGAACTGGACCCAGTCATTGTCTTTGGGCATTGCAGCACATACTGGAGACTGGAACAGGCGATATTGCATCGGAAGCCACCGTTCCAACACGGGAAATGACTGAAAGGGTTCCCGAAATACTGAAAGCGATCCGGAGAAACGTCCAGTACTTGGAAGAGGATGCGAAGTTCTTTCCATCAGCGGCTTCGGGCTGTCGGGCAGGAGAAGGCAGATGATTTTAGGTAGTTGTAGGGCTTGGGCGGCCGATGTGGATTAATTCGATTACGGGGCCGACCCTGAACTCAAGACGATTATATACTCCTGAAACGCCCCCAGCCGGAGCCAATACATTCTTGAAAGACTTGGGCACCAGTTCTCAGGTCTCTTCGGATTGAGCAGTGGACAGTGTCCGACGTGGCCCTTTGAACCAATAGCGGCCACCCCAACCACAAGGGAGATGCCACCCAATCACGGACACAAACGTGACGAATGCCAGACAGATGGGAGAGTAATTCAATGTTTCCATTGTAACCGGGAACACCTGTGGTAGGAGAAGGACGACGGAAAGCAAAGACAGCCAGAGAATAGTAATATACCCTATCACCCGAGACAGGGAACCCAGGTTCCACGAGGCTGGCTTGAACCGGGATCTGCCGAGTGTATGTCGAGTCAGTAGGAGGAACAGGTAGCTCATGTTCTGGCAGCTGACGGTTGCCGCTGTAATAGCACTGAATGCCACAGTTGAACCCAGAATAGAGCAGCTGACGGCAGCAGCAATCGAGACGACGAAAATGGCGGCATTGACTGGTATCGAGTTGCCACCGCCAACCTTTTTGATCCACACGGACCCCGGCAAGATGTTGTCGCGAGAGATGGCAAAAGTCACGCGTTGAGCTGATAGGAGACAGGCGGCAGTGGAACAGGTGCAGTCGATCCAGCTCATGACCAGGATGGCGGTTGCACCGCGTCGGCCCACAACGTCGACCAGAAACTGCGCCCAGTTATTGGCATAATGCGCAGAGATCAAGGCCTCAAAGTCTTGTATGCAGAACAAGATCAGTACCACGGTCGGGATGGAGAGGATTGTGGTCGAGACGGTAGAGAGCCACATTCCGCGAGCCACTGTTTTACTGGCATGGCGTGTCTCCTCGGCCAAGTGGGCAGCGGCGTCGTAACCGCCAAACTCCCAAGCGCCGAACAGCAAGGAAATCATCCAGCAATAAGAGTCCGAGGCCTGCTGGGAAGAGCCTTGATTAACACCGTTGTAAAACTTCTTAAAGACGAACTCTGGAGATTGGAACCGGCCTTGCACACTGATGGGAAACCAGATCCAGAAGACGAAGAACAAGACAAAGAACATGGCGATGGCAAAGCGAAAGTATAGCTGTAACAACCGTTGACTCGTGACATTGGGAAGTAGGGCAATCAGCAGACCACACAAGGTAGCCAGGAGCTGGAACCAGCCTTGACGGAGATATGCAGTTTCTGGAAAGTTGATTTCCAGTGCTGAAATGAGAAAGTTTGTTGCACCCTGCTGCGTGCCGGGGGTAGCCAACACCCAAAAAGCAAAATTCCACCACTAAGAGTCGTAGCGTCAGACAAAGCCTGGTTTCTCTGTTGGGGGGGGAGTTTGATGGCGCGTACGGCAGTCATCCAGCTGATAAACGGCCCCCATTTCGGGCCGCCGAGGTGGTAGGCCCAGAAGTAAATTCCGCCAGCCGTCGGTAATGCTGCCGCGATCTCGGCCATGGATAGCGCCAGGAGGCATGAGATGATGCTGACCAGGGTCCATGACATGAAAGCTGCTTGCGGCCCGCCCGTTCTCATGATGAAGCCAAAGAGCACGGGCATGCCGGAGACAAAGTTCATGCACTATTATTCGCCTGGTCAACTTTCCGCTGCTTTCCCGTTTTCAAGGCTGTTTGGTTCGTTACCGAAAATGTTGCCGCCCAGTTCTCAAACAGACCCAGTCCGCGATGCAACTCTGAAGACGATGCTGTTAGCACGCAACCTTTGACTTGAAGACTAGGGGGTAAACAGAGAGGTCTCGCTACCTTGCTTGTATCCAAGCTGGGCGAGGAGTGCATCGTCATCGGACAAAGTATTCGAGGAAGTTCTCTCGGTTTCCGGGTCGTCTCCCGACACCTCCAACAGCCTGGGAGTCTTGCGGTCTGATGCATTACTCTTCCATCTTCGAAGAGCGTTGTTCGGGGACAAGCTAAAGCGTTCCGCCATGGTAGTAGGGAGTGGTGACAATCGAGTGTTAGTGATGAGGCAGATCTACTGCGAGGACCGACGGAGTAGCCAGAAGGCGGGGTTGGTCTGCAGACTTGCCAGCCACGTGAGTATGCATTACTTGAGGAACGAGGATGTGATTGAAAAGGGGAACCCGTAAAGGAAGATGTGGTCGAGCTTAGTGGCTGCACTGAGTGTCTATCTCTCTGATGTGTATCTTATACTGATTTGAGGCTAGATAGGGGCATTGCCGAGGGGCCGAGCTGCATATAATGGCTCTGCGCCTATGCACCGAGCACTGAAACGCTTCCCCTCTGGGCATCAATCCTCCTCCTACCAAGAGGATGACGAAATGGACGCGATGTGCTACTTTGTCTGTACGCTTGGGCATGCACAGCACCGAAAGCAAGACGGGTTTGACGACGACACCCCCCCATTCCGCACCGTTCTAGATGTCTTAGACGAGCAAGCCAGACTTGCGCCCCGAGCTGTGGCCCTGGGCTTTGCCGGTCCGAGACCCGACTGTGAGTTGACACCCGACTTCGAGACCCGCAAGTCCGTCTAGGCTGATATGCCTTGACAGCGTGCGACGTCTTAACCTTTGAGGACCTCTGTAACTGCTCGCTTTCGGCTGCTGGAAGGTTGGCAACCTGTGCCGGGACGCCGCCTGATGCCGACCTGACGTCTTCTATTGGCCTGCTTTGCAACAGCTCTCCCGAGTTTGTCTCGACCTGGCTGGGGCTCATGCGCCTCGGTTGGTCTGTCCTGCTTCTTGCGTACGCTGTCTTTTTCATCACTTCACACCCGAGTCGTCTTTCCCGGCCCGCTGATCCGTCCATGGACATAGCCCTCAGTTAGATCCGCCAGCGGCTCGCCATCTATGTTCTACACTCGGCGTTTGTGCCGTCTTGGCCGATGACGACAATCTCAAGATCGCCAACGAGATTCAAAATGGAGTCAAGGCCGTGGAAATCCCTTCGTATGGCGTCGGCGGCAGGGCGCCGGAAGCCTACCACAAGCTCTGTTCAAGGCCCGACAGCTCCGACACGGCATACTTCTTCCACAGTTCCGGCACATCGTCAGGGCTGCCGAAACCGATTGCACAAACTCACTTTGCCGCGGTTGGGGCTCTTCCGCGATTTCACGGTGCACCGGAAATGCCGGCAACCTTTTCCACCACGCCCCTTTATCACGGCGGCCTGGCAGATGTCATGAGGTCTTGGACGAGCGGAGCTTCCATCTGGCTCTTCCCTGAGAAGACTATGCCCATCACTGCTGCGAATGTTGTGCTCTCTGTCAACGTCGCTCGCAGTCGAAGCGTCGTGCCCGTCGACTACTTCTCATCAGTGCCGTATGTCTTGCAGAGGCTGGCTGAGGATGAACATGGCCTCGAGCTACTCCAGTCCATGGCTATCGTGGCTTTCGGCGGTGCTGCTCTTCCGAAATCTGTAGGAGACAGCCTCGTGGATGCTGGTGTGAACCTGTCTTCACGTTTCGGTAGTGCTGAATCTGGCTTCCTCATGTCTTCTCACCGCGACTACCAAGTCGATCGAGAGTGGCAATATCTTCGCCCCGTGGAAGACAAGGACCTTCTAACCTTTGAACCTCACCAAGACGGTCTGTGGGAGCTCGTGGTAAGGCCTGGCTGGCCGGTCAGGGCCAAGACTAACCGGCCAGATGGCTCGTATGCTACATCGGATTTGTTCCAGCCGCACCCTTGGAGACGCAATGCGTGGCGGTACCATAGCAGGGCTGATAGCCAGATTGCACTGGTCAATGGGAAGAAGTTCGATCCGGCTCCGATGGAAGCAGACATACTCGCCTCCACGAGTCTGTTGCGCGATGTGCTCATCTTCGGTGCCGGCAGGGATTATCCTGGCATTCTCTTGTTTCCGGCTACCGATGAGATCGCCGAGAGTGGCATAGCCGAAACGGTGTGGCCTCTAATAGAGGGCATCAATGCTGCTACTGCAAGCCATGGTCGAATTACGAGGCCGATGCTTGTGGTAATCCATCTGCCTGCTGGGGAGATTCCGCTGGAAAAGAGCAGTAAGGGTAGCATTCTCCGCAGGCAAGCTGAAGAGAGATATGCACAGGTGATTGAGTCGGCCTATCATGTTGCGAAGCCCCTGTCATCACCAACTACACAGGTGCCAGACGAGCAGTTGCTGCCGACGGTGTTGGACTGCTTTCATCGAGTGCTAGGACGGCAGATCGATCCAGGCGATGATTTGTTTCGCCAGGGCGTGGACTCAATTGCCTGCATCCAGATACGAAACCTGCTGCAGTCTGGCTGTCTTACCCGAGCAGAACTTCCTGCCAACATTTTATATGACAAAGGGACCGTGAAGCGATTGGTGGCCTATCTGCAACGTCTTCGAAACGGGGGCAATTGCAACGAGAGTGAAGAAGAGACCACGGAGCTGGGTTCCGTGCAAAGCCTTGTCGACAGATACAGCAGCTTTCGTGGTCTTGAGTCCACTACGAGCGAAAGGCGAGGCAACTCCATCGTGCTGACTGGCGCCACGGGCTTCATGGGGGCACGCGTCCTGCATCAGCTCCTTCAGAAACCCGAAGTCGGCAAGGTTTACTGTCTGGTCAGGGCAACGACACCACAGGCAGCCTTGGAACGAGTTACACGGTCTCTATTAGCCCTGAGCCCCAGCAACTGGGACGCTTCCAAAGTCGAGTGCATACCGTACCAGCTGTCCTGCTCAGGCCTGGGATTATCGGAGGCAGATGAGCATCTACTGATTCAGAAGGCGACAATCTTTCTTCATCTGGCGTGGGCCGTCAACTTCAGCCTCCATCTCGACTCGTTTGAAGATCACATTGCTGGAACCCACAACCTTATTGTCATGGCAGCCAAGAGTTGCGCGCGCTTCTTCTTCATAAGCTCAACTGCAGCCGTCAGCCAATCGCGGCGCTCATTGATACCGGAAAGGCTCTCCGAGGACGCCACCGAAGCGTCGCCGCTGGGATATGGCCGGTCTAAATGGGTGGCCGAACGAGTCTGCGCGGCGGCAAGCGAGCACCTCTACCGGTCTCAGCTGAGCAACTTCATCTCGATTATCCGTGTTGGTCAGCTTTGCGCCGACGAAGCCGGGGTCTGGAATGCCAGCGAAGCCTATCCCCTGATGCTCTCAACGGCGACCGTTACGGGATGCCTTCCGGATCTTCCGGGAGAGCTTCTCAACTGGCTTCCCGTGGAAGTTGCTGCGCGGGCAGTGATAGAGATTGCTTTGCCATGGCGGCCTGTTGACGAGTCTGACGCGTCGCAGTCGGAAACCCCAGTATATCATGTGCTGAATCCTTCGCATACGTCTCCAACTTGGAAAGAACTCCTGCAATGGATATCGGAGGATGAGGATGGACCCCCTTTCCAGACCGTTTCACCCAAGACATGGCTTTCACGCCTGGAAAAGGCGTTGAGAGACAGGATACCCAGTCATCCAGCAGAGACACTTCTGGGACTTTGGGGAGAGACATATTGTCGGGATAATGAGACGGCCAGAGCGCCTGCCCCTCAGTTCGGCGTTCAAGAGAGCCAGCGGCTGTCAGCGACTATGCGCGCCGTCAAACCTTTGGATCGAGAGAGGGTTATGAGCATATGGAAATGGACACGGACAGGTATCGGCAGAGTGAATTAGCACCGACGACACTTGATTGAGTTGACTTGATGCTTGAACACAGAGTTGAAGTAAAGCTGCGCGTTGCCGTCATGGTCTAGTTGATGGAGACACGTCTTGAACTGATATGATTTTTATTTGGCTAAAAATTTGCGCGTGAATCTTCATAATATGTGCCTCATTGCCCCTGTCTTCAGGTGCTATGCCCGTGGACTGGCTATCGGCTCGTAACTGGAATCGGTTGACTCCTGCATCTCATCCTCGGCCACAGTCCTGGGCAACAGAGCCGTAGTCAAGACACAGCCCATAGTAACCCCTCCGGCTAGATACAGAACACTGTCCACGTCGCCGCGGTTCCCGGATGCTCGCCCGTACAGGTTCTGGGCAATCAAGGGACTCACGATTCCGAATAGTCGCCCCCAGAAACTGGCCACTCCACAGGCCGTGCCCCGAATCGGCGCCGGGAACGCCTGCGGGGTCCAGGCATAGAGGACGGCGTTGAAGGTGGACTGGAAGAAGTACTCGAGCACAAACAACCCCTCGCTCTTGGCGGCGGAGTCGACTCGTGAAAGCAGGAAGATGGATGTTCCCATTAACGCCGACGATGCCACCATGGTCCACTTTTGACCCAAGGCGGGGATCTGGCTGGCATAGGCACCGAGAAGGACGGCGAGGATGCCCGGTGCGTAACAGTAGATGTAGGAGGCGTACGTGTGGTGCAGACTAATCGACTCCTGGCCGTTTTTCAGTGCTAGGATTCGCGGCAGGTAGAAGCCTATAACGCGTTAGAACACAAGGGGTTATTACTTGACGAGCTAATTGACGATGGTGGTTACCTGCTATGTTAAACCCGCCAAAGTCGAGCATGTATGTGAGCCAGGTCAAAACAGTCAGGCTTGTCATCCGCTTGGTGCCGAAAAGCAGCTTGAACCTGGCCAACTCGCGGCCAAACTTTGCCGTTTTGGTCTTTGGTATGAATTGCGTCCGGTTCTCGGTCGGGCTCAGCGGGCTCAGCGGGCTCAACGGGCTGAGTGGGCTCGATTGTTCCCGAGCCTGCTTCAAGTCGTACTCATTCTGCAGAGAGTCTAGTAGCTGTAGAGAGATCTGGCACTTTTTCCGGTTAATCTTGGCCACGTATTCCAGCGTTTGCATCGCCCTGGCGTCCTGGCCTCGATAAATGAGAAATCTCGGCGTCTCGCGACACTTGAAGATCAGGGTTCGTAGGATGAAGACGCCGAGAGTCAGGGAACCCAGCGTGTAGAGCAGATATCGCCAGCCCATGTTGGCCTCCCGCGAGCAGCATGGAGTTCCGGGCGTCGAGACATTGTGACACGACGGCAGCGGATTCGGTTCGGAGAAGTTGGGCGAGCAAGAATGCGTGGGTATAAAGGCGAAGGCGAAGGCGCTGCAGGCAATTACGCCCAAGGGTTGGAAAACGGAAAGACAAGCCAGCATATACTGTCTCCTCTGGTGCCCAACAAGTCAGCGTCTTCATTCTGTAGCAGGAGAAGCATTGGCAAGAAAGGAGGGGGGACCAACTTGCGGAGCAAACTCGAGGAAGATGGTGCCATCAACGGGAATGTTGCCACCAACGCCGAAGCCAATAAAGGCCGTCAAGACAAGAAAGGTGTTGTAGTTGTTTGCGGCGCCGAGGCATAGGCCAAAGACGGAGGAGAGGAGGCAGGTCAAGTTGAAGGCCCATCGGCGTCCTGGGACGGTGATTTTCGTCGGTCAAAAAGCAAGCAAAAGGGCCAAGGGGGTTCATTCATACCGATGATGTCGGACATAAAGCCCCAGAAGAAAGCCCCGGTCGTGAGACCCACATTGAAGCTCATGGATATATTTCCAGACTGGCTGTTGGAGAAGCCCAGCTCCTGCTGGAGCGGGCTGAGGACGAGGGCGAATGCCTGGGCCCATAGCAGGTCGAGGAAGTAGCCGAAGCCGCACAGGGACCAGATGTACCACTGATATCGGCCCATGCCCTGATTATCGAGTTCGCGGCTGACGAGGGCGCACTTTTGCTCGTAGACGGGGAGATGCTGCAGCCCAGACAAGTCGATCATGTCTCGCCCGTCCGCCGTCTCCAGATGGGCCGACGAGGCTGCGGCGCGGGGCTTGCCGAAGCTCGACATGATGATCGACTTCGTACAAGGAGATCGATATTGGGAGGGAAAAGGGAAGGCGGGTAAAACGAGTCCGTTGGGCTTGCTGGCAATATTGGAGTCGACAGGGTAGTGTCGATGTGGTGGTTGATTTTTTTTTCCCCTTGGTTTTCCAGCCACCATGTCGTACGTATGTAGGTATGACCTCGGATGTTCGAGGCAGAGAGCGAGCCCTGGGGCCGAAACACGTGGAGGCCGGAGAAGACCGTCCGAGCAAAGGAGCCGCATCGGGCGACTAAAAGATGGCACTATCACCTTTAGGCTTGCGTGCCGGGGCCCGTTACCGGCATGAGCGCCATCTCAATCGGGAGGGCAGACGAGAGGTCTGACATCATTGACTTTTTGTGCCGTTCCCTGCCTACTTACTTACTTACTGCTGACGGTCAGCATTCAGACGCTTGATAGCCGTCATCGATTCGTGACGGGGGCATCACCTATATGCTTGGTACGGATCCAGGGGTTGCCCATCTGACCATGCTGTTTGTATGTATCATGCCCATTTCTGCCTCTCTCCCGTACATGTACATTACATTGCCAACTGTTTGTTGGTTGAATCAGGCGGACAAGAATGTCTCGCCGTGCACGCCACTGAATCACCATGCCCGCCTGAAAAAAAAACAATACATATTCTACACGCGAAAAAAAAAAAGAATCTACATGTGCTGAACTAGACTTATTCTCGATCGTTTTGTGATGAGATCGTCTGAGACGCCTAATTTTTTTTTTTTTTTCGTCCTAAATAGGCGCTAAATCCCACGTCCGGTCAGCCGTGTAACTCAGCCGATAGATACATGTAGATTTGGCATCACCGGTTCAATCATGCGTAGTTGGTTTTTTTTTTCCCGTGGGGGCAACATGCTGCTTTCAACTTTGCCTGTTGGCCAGGCACGCAGTAACTCGAGAAATAAATACAAGTCACGGTAATCTGCAGCTCCTTGAAAACACAGCCCAACGATCGCCGCAGCGATTGGTATAATGAAAAAGAAGAAGAAGAAAAAAAAAACAAATATGTATGCATCTCCTTGAGCAAAGCAACCACCCACAGTGACTCTGCAGCTGTACAAGTTATCCCGCCAGGCATGTCTGCAATGTGTACTGGTCAGAACCATATACGTATAGTCTGCTGTAAGAGAATCGAATATGCTGTTCAGCGCATGCATGACCATGAACAATGAATACTAAAAGAGATGCTCCCAAGAATGCCGTTGGCCATTTGGCAAGAGCTTGGTCGCCATCTTTGTTGGTTTCATTTTCTTTATCCTCGCAAGATACCCTCTCAGTTCTTGAGCTGCAGTAGCCTGTTCTTTTTTCTTCTCCTGTTCACTCGTAAAAAAGTCGGTCAACTTGGTTACACCAGATTTTGTTGGCTTTCTCAGCGGACGCGGTGGCCGCTGCGGCAAACCAGCTGGTAGTGCTTGGCCTTTGGGCCTCATCTTGTCAAACTTGACGGTAGCCGGCGGATGGGCAGGCCGTGGCGGTCTCGTCTGCCTCATCACGGCAAACCGCTCTTCAGGCGATGCATAGAGTGGTGGACGTACTGGCTTCGCCTTCTTCTTCAACTCCACGGCAGTCAGCGGCTTAGCAGGCTGCATCGAAGTTGTTGGCTGTGCTTCAGAAAAAGGCCCAGGCGACGCTGTGGCCTGTCGGGAGGATTTTTTTGCCTTCATCTTCGCAAACACCGTGGAAGCCGGCGCCTCGTCAGGGTGAAGCGACGCTCTTTGCTTCTTGTTGGAAGACGGTTCAGCATGCCGTGCTGGTCTTGCTGACTTCAACCTCCTAAAATACCCGGCAAAATTCTTCCTCGAATTCCGTGGCAGACTCGTCTTGTCCGTTTGAGTAGATTGATCGTGGAAACGTCTTGTCTGCGTTTGCGTAGATCCGTCATGCATCTGGGACATGGGAGGAGGGTCGTCTTTGCAAAACTCGACTGTTCTATACTGCGGATCTTTCAGAAATTCGTCGACCGATATCTTTCGTGTAGTTACGGGAACCGAGCCGTGGCCATGGCAATCCACGTATTCCGTATGAGGCACTCCTTGCACCTGTAAAAACTCGCCGTCAATCGCTCGCACGTCGTTCAGGTATGCGCATTCCGGTTTGCTTGCGACCTTGACCTCAAGCGCAAGGTGGTCATACCAATGTGCTTTCGGGAAGGGGTGTATTCCTTGCTTCTTCTTGCCCTTTACCGTCGTCTTATACACGTCGTGGCTTTTAAACTGCTGCACTGAGGTGATGTCGAAGATGTCCTTGTATGTACCCGTAACTCCAGGCCAAGCCCGATCAAGGACCTCAGCAAAGCAGGGAAGCCTTTTAGGTCGTTTGTGGGGCGCTGCAGACGAGGCTTTTGGCGCAGAAACAGCGGCTCTGAAGCGTTGAACGGGTCTCAAGGCATCGACTGCCGAAGAAGTAACGGCCCTGAGGTGTTGCATGGAGTGGAAGGCTTCGACGGCCGCAAAGGTAGCGAAAAGGGAAAAAACCACGACGGAAAGTGAGTTGACGAACCCTCCGAGGCGGAGTGGGAAATGCCCGGAACCGAGGGCAGATTGCGTCCGAGGAGCCAACGTGGCCGTTTGACGCCGAACTCTGATGCAGTCAGTCATACTTGACGCGTGAGGCAGGCTATCCGGTATCTTGGGAGAAGAAAGGGCTGCGGCGGGATAAGAAAACAAGAAGAGCGTAAAGCTCTGCTGTACGTCTCCTCGTAAGATTATGAAAGCCCGAGCAGAAATTAGTAGAGTCCCGGTCGGTAATTTAAAGACAGTGTCCTATAGGACCTGGTCTATTCCGCGGCTCTGCCTCGCGCGGAATAGGGTTCAGTCCAAGTATAATAAAACTCTAGTATCCGTCCACGAAATGATATTATACAGTTGCTGAAAGTCCTCCCTCCTCGGCCAGGTTTCGAGACGAGAATGTGAGCCCCTTTGAGCAGAACAGATAACAAGAAGCCACAGTATCGGGCAGCCGGGATTAGTCCAAGAGTTCATGACATTTTTTTTTTACCACAAGGTCAAACAAACACAGTCGGCTTAGGAAGACGGCAAAAACTGAATCTCGGAAATTTTCCTATCGTACCATGTGGAAAGCCGTTGCCTGCTTTTGTTAAAAGACAGGTTTCAAGTATACAGACGAGAATAAGCTTTCCTGAAAAGGATTTTTTCGCCAACTACATGCCAGTCAGAAAAGGGCTGTCCTGCGCGGAACAGCATCGAAAAGAGGGCATGTCTGGCCTGGCTATATGTAGTACTATTGACTTAAGCACTACTCTAGACTCAAGATTCTCGTAACGTGTTTGGATTACCATCCAATTACAAATTCATATAGAGCATTCAGTATACTGTAAATACTTCCCCGTCTCCTGAAGCCATATATATCACAGCCCCGAAATTCGCGCCATAGATTACCCAGCCTTCACACTTGCCAAGCCCGCAATACCCCGTCTCTTGATCAGGCAGATTAATAGTGTCATGAAGACGTATGCAAATAATGGCATAAGGGGTGAGTATTAGTGGACTAACTTGCAGCTTCCAGTCGGCAGAGGTCATGTCTAGTTTGTCAACATTCTGTGTCCCGCCATCTGCCTGTTCGCAGCATAACTTCAGATCCGGCCGGACTATGGTGGAGAGTCATAGAATAGAGCAGAAGATGACGAGAAGCCACAGCTCTCCTAAATAAGATAGCGTAAGTTTTATCAATGCTGCTACGGCCACTGAGGTGAATATCTACATATACGGACGTTGGCGAGTGAGTAAGGTGGCCCCGACGACTTCCCGCTGCAAAGCCTTGTTGTTCAAGAGGAAGGATGGCGACAGGCCAGATCATGAACGACAGACTTATGTGACACGGATGAAAGTGTTCCTACTGCACTGCATTCATGCCTGCAATGTAAATCGCGCAGAAGCAGGGTGTCATCCTCGACTCTGTCGATTGCCAAGATCTTGGCTTGCCTGGGAAAAAGGCAGCTGTCAAGAGACGCTTCGAGGACTAATACCAACACATAAATATATGTGCATACATATAGTCACAAATATCCGTCCAGTCGGCTGTAAGGACAGAATGAGCTACTTGAACGAGTCAGGCCATGTTATCATGTAATATGTACGGGTATAAGGCGAAACAGCGGCTTGTGCGTCAGACACAGATCACTTGAGTCGTCCTTTCTCGTCAGCGGATGCACAATATGGAGAGCGAGCCTACTCTCAAAATAATGGGCCGTGTCTTCCACCTTTCCGAGCCCCCAGGTTTGAATGTGCTTCTGGGCCAGAGATGAAAGCTGTGGCCTTTGTTTGCATAAGACATTGCTTGGCTTTTAAGCGAGGTATGCAGCATGCCGAGAATAGACCTTCCATATATCCCAGCCCAGCTTACGCCTTCGGCAGTTAGGTTGCCGTATCGTACAATCAGGGCCAAGTTTAATTCCGCCGCTGTAGTTCAAAGAAGGAGCTCACATGACTGACTTCCTTTCGGGTCTTAGCAGCTGTGTCCTCGGCAGCCGTGCCATCCGCAGCTTCACCACGAGTCATTCAAGTTGGCAAGGAAAGGCAAAAAGAAAAAAGAGAGTAACTATGAGGAGTTATGGAAAGAGTCCTCGGCATGGCAAACGGGTCTGACGCCTTTTCTGACCTGCCTGAGTGCTGTTTTGTTCCCCTAATTCAGGCGTAGTAGCATGACGAGGACACACATCACCCGCTTTACTTGAAGTTGTTTTTTTTTGGGGGGGGGCAATTACTTTCACTGCTGATTATGAATGCTGTTTTCCTGCTTCTTCGCCATGACTCGACACCGCCAACCAGGTACGAATAAGGTCGGCACTGAAGGTCCATCAAACACAGCCTTGCGTTTCGTCTGGTCTCACTTTGCAGTGACAGTAGTTCACTGACCTGTTCTCCAGGGGAATGGAGAAGGATTAAGAACGTTTTAGAGGCCGCCCTACAAAGTATGGAGTGCGGACGGCGACGCCATAATCCCACGACAGGGATTCGGCGACTGATTCAACCTAAATCCAACATGACTTGGTAGTCTTTCGAGTCGTGCTCCGGCGGCTGGAAGGAGTCAGGGAAGCCGGAAGCCGAGTTATTATAAAAACCCACCCCTAAACACTCACCGAGATTGGCACAAGTTTATCCTCATTCATTCACTCTCTTCGACCGCAAGATGCTGCTCCCAAGTGTTCTGGCCTCTGTTCTAGGGGCCTCTGCCGCCCTGGCAGCTGCTACGCCAAACGTTACCAAGTCCGCAGCTAACAGCACCACGCCTAAAGAAAACATTCCCAACCTCGACGTCACATCCAAATTCTTCGACCTACCCGACTTCAAATTCAACAGCGGCGAGTCGATAGCAAAGCTCCGCCAGCACTACTTCACCCTCGGCACGCCACAGAGGAATCAAGACAACAAGACTACCAACGCAGTGCTCATCATGCACAGCACGGGCGCAAGGGGCAGCCAATTCCTCTTTCCGCCCTTCGCGGCCGAGCTTTTCCTCCCAGGCCAGCCGCTTGACGCGCTCAAGTACTTCATCATCTTGCCCGACGCCATCGGACACGGCAATTCGAGCAAGCCCAGCGACGAGCTACGGGCACGGTTCCCGCGTTACGGCTACCAAGACATTGTGCGTGCTACGCATGAGCTGGTGAAGCAAGAACTGGGCGTCGACCGTCTGCGCTTGGTCATGGGCGGAGGCATGGGTGGTATGAACTCGTGGCAGTGGGCCGGCATGTTCCCCGACGAGGTCGACGCCGTCTTTCCCATGGTCTCGCTGCCGACTCCCATCGGGGGACGACTTGCTATGGGTTTCAAGATGGGCATCGACGCCATACAGTCGGATCCGGCGTATAAGGGTGGTGATTATGTCGAGCAGCCGCTGTTGGGGCTTACCAACGCCGTCAACGTCGACCTATTGGTGAGTTCGGTGCCGGCTGAGGTGCAAAAGCTGGCACCAGACGGTAAAACTGCCGTAAACATACTGGAAACATTCCGCAACAAGACGCTGCCTAAGATCGACGCCAACAACCTGGTTTACCAGTGGTCCGCAGCGTCCGATTTCGACGCACGACGCCTTTTGGGAAATATCACGGCTCCTCTCGTGGCCGTCAACTCGGCAGACGATCCACTCACCCCGGTAGAACTCGGTACTCTCGAGGCCAGCGTCAAGGAGGTGGCGAATGGGTCTTCGTTTATTATTCCCACGAGCTCAAAGACAATGGGCCATCTGACTTTCTTGTTAGCCGGATTATACAAGGATAAGCTTGCGAAGCTGCTGGAAGATACGCAGCCGAAACGCTGAGTTCTTTTTCCTTCTGTCACTCCTGCGGCAGGCAGTGACGATGAACGGCTTGAAAGTCGAAGAAGCTACGATTCATTGATAGAATGGCTGGGAAAGGGTGCCGGGAAAAGGGGGGGCGCGTTATATAGAAGGGCAGACTTCGGCATGGGTACTCTTTAATACCCCCTTAGGGCCCTAGTGGCCGCTGTTGCTCCCACATTGTCTTTCAAATGCCAAGTTGATTTCACATTACCAATATTGGACGAGACCGGAGTCGATGTGCGGCGTGATGTTGGTAGTGATGCTTGTTTGCCGCATCACGGAAATCTTCAATCACTCGCTATCAGACGAAAATCGCACATGCCAGAACTGCCGCCATTTTGAACCTCGAAAGCCCTTTTCCCGATATAACTCCAAAACTTTTTCTGCCAATCGATTATCCTCGTAGTCAAATCACAGCCTCGGTGCCGGCGTCGGCTTCCCACAGCCCTGGTATGTATAAAAGGTGCCGCAACCGCCGGGACAGCCCGAGCCACACGGATAGCTCTTGTATACGGTCGGTAGCGGCGTTGAACAGCCGCCTTTGCACGTCACCGTCTTTTGCATGACGCACAAGGGCCTGATGCATGTCGAGCAGATGGACTGTGTCGACGTCACCGTCGGACAATCGCGAGCATTGCGGTGACCTTCGGCTTCCTGAACAAGGGACGATACGCTTCTGTGTTTGTCTCAAATGTTAGTAAAAACATGCAGGGCGGAACGAGAAAAGTGGAAAAAAATTATAACAAAGGCACCAACCCAGCAAGAAAGGAGACGAGAATCGCAAGGAACGCTCGCATGGTGGCTGGTGAACGGTGAACGTCGAAACAAGTCAAGGCTTCGGTTCCAAAGGAATGGGAGAAAGTTTGGGGCCTCTTGCCGGCTCCGAGGCTACGGCGGTCTTATTTTATAAGAAGCCGGCCCGTCCTAATCAATGGCTTTGCGCCCGACAGATGTGGCAGGCCTAACGCTTACGGGGTCATCTCTTTCTACCCCAGCCGCAGTAAGCTATTGAAGTACGCCTTGCAGCAGCAACTCAGGGGAACGGGAGGGCTTTTTTTTTATTTTTAATTTGTTTTTCATTTGGTCTGTCAGGGGGGATAGCGACAGAATCGAGTCCCAACCACGGGGCCCTGATCGTCTCACTGGCCACGTTCGCGCAAGGAGTGTTTACGGCTTGCTTATTGGTATGCTTGCTCCTGGCCACCTAGCTGGCCTTAGCACCACACATCAGAGCGGCTAAGGCGGGCTGCGGAATCTTGTTCTGCATGTCTTGACGCACATTGCAGCCTCCCATCGCTCAGCCACGATCGCCTCCCATGTTAGGCTTCTTACTGCGTCCAGCACCTCGGCTGCGCGCCGGCCTCGGGCTGACGGCCGAGTGGTTCCGTGAATCGGCGGAACTTTTTTTTTTTTTCCAATGCTACGGCAAGCGAGATACTTGGCCTTTCCTTCTTTGTTTCTCCCTTGTGCGGATGCGATGCCGCCCTCCCGCTGGACCGCACATTAGTTACAGCTGTGTTGTGGAGTGAGTGTCTAGCATTGGCTAGGAAACCTCAGCTCACGTCTGTGTCACCTACTCACCTGTCATGGACCTTTCCGAGCGTTTCTTCGGCTTTGCCCTGCCATCCTTGGGCCAATGTGTCAGGTCATCAAGTGGAGGAGAGTAAGCCTTTCTTTGCTGATGATCCGGCCGAAGAGTGGCTACAGGTATATAGCGATTTACATGCTTCGTTGTTGTACCACACCCCCCCCCCTCATTCATCGCAGCGAACTTGCCGAGGGATAGTCCCAAAAGTCACGCAAAAGAAATGCGCAAAAGGAATTTCTCGCCCGTAAGCATAGGCGTACGACTTTATCCCTGTCAGCGCAGTTATCTGCTTTTTATAGTAACAACCGCCACCTTCTCGTCATCTCTCGAACTCCGGCATCGCCCACGACGCCAAGTGCAGAGGCTGATAGATGACCGCATACATGGCTGTTCCGTTTCAGAAATACAACAG
This sequence comes from Ophiocordyceps unilateralis, assembly GCA_001272575.2. Taxonomy (NCBI): domain Eukaryota; kingdom Fungi; phylum Ascomycota; class Sordariomycetes; order Hypocreales; family Ophiocordycipitaceae; genus Ophiocordyceps; species Ophiocordyceps unilateralis. Next base: position 10,401 of record LAZP02000027.1, on the reverse strand, counting down.
ATCTTGCACGCGTTGGTCGTCAACCCCCTGAAAAGAACATCAGGATCCTTCTCATCCTGTGGACTTCACCTCCAAAAGGCGTAAGTAGTATCTAATGGGACATGAAATCGTTTGTCAAGTTCAAAAGCAGGTCACACAGACGACCATTGCTCTGCAGAGGAAGGAAAACCGTCAGTTCAACTAAACGGTATGAGCCATCTCTCATGAGTTGGGAATAACCCTGCCATCAGGGTACTGATTGGTAATGCCTGATCGCTACTTGGTAGCCAACTACGAGTTGAGGGTCAAAAAACCGCTATTGCAAGGAGATGAAGACTCTCACGAATAGTTTAGACGCTGAGAATACTGCTACCTTGCCGAGGCCGTTTCTTGAGATATTTACTGGAAAATAATTACGAGCCTAAGGCATAGCTAAGCAAAGAAACTATAATGAACAGTATGAGCGCAGCTAGAAAGACTGCTTCATAAACACACTAACTAAGGGTTAAGCCCAGGTGAGCCGGAGCCAGGTAACGTCTACTACTGCGGCAATCCGGTATATTGAATTCTGAGAATGCTAACTATATTGACAGTATTGTAGAGATTTCTGGACGACCAGTGATTGCGGTCCACACTTCTCTTCTCAGTTTCTGCCGAGCATCTATCGTCCGTTGAACTTCTCCATTGCGGCCAGGCAGTTCGTTGGCTGTCGGGAGCCGTGAAAAGTCCCAACCTCTCGCTTTAGCCTTTGACCGGATAGTTAGGCAAACTTATACGGTACGTATGCAGTTGTTTCCGTATTCACTTAAAGCAGATATATATGCGCGACGTATGAAAGAAGATGCCACCTACAGGAGGTCAACGCAAAAGTGCTCCTCTAACATTGTCCAGCATTTGACTCCTTTAATTAAGCCCTACTGATAGGGGTTTCCACTTGATATGTCGTCTTCAAAGCAGCATATTAATCCGCTGTCTCTTGTAGAGGGAGCTGAAATTTGCGATGTTTACACGAGTAGCAGTCTTGTTCCCTCGGTAGATTGGAAACAAATTCTTCTTTCATGTCGATATGGCCAGCATCAATGTCAAGTCTTAAAGCGAGAGTATCATGCGTCATAGACTACTATACGACTCACAGTCTTACGTCTACAAGGCGAGCTCATCGCACTTTACTGGGACTAATTTTCCAGGGCTGATGATTCCGGCGTTCCGCATTCTCGCCATCTTTCAGGAATCCGCTCAGCCATACCGGCGCAGCTCTTGAGACCCTCGTAGAGCGCGCTCAGGTGCTTGACTCGCTCTTTTTCAAAAGGACTCCTTTCTGTCTGTAGCAGGCGAGATAGCATTGCGGCGGTCTACACTTCGGGGCGAGTTGACGTGAGGCGAGGGCAGTGTGATGAAAGAGGCCGGATTTGATGCTTTCTTGTGAAGACGTCTGTAGCTTCTACGGAGGTTGAAGAAAATAATAGTCTTGGGCATAAAAGGAACAGCAACTGTGCGGAGCATTTTGCTGAAGCTGTCGTCCCTGGCTCATAATTGAAACCTTGCTAAAGTGTGTCTGTGTCTCACTATCCTCGTGGCCTGATTGTCCGCAGGTAAAGTCGTGACAAAAAACGAATACTGCAAAGGGGAGCGGTAAAAGGCGGCATCACTACCTCACCTGTCATGATACAACCAACCATGGTTCCCACTTCTCGTTCCCTTTTATCGGTATGCAATCTGGTGGCAAAGAATTCCTACACGCACGAATATTCTAAAGTTTAAATCGGTCTGTTTACCGTCAAGTAGGCGAATCCTGATACTGAAAGAACGACACGTCCAATATCGTCAACTACACCCTGAGTTTGTCTTCCATTCTCTTCACATTATGAAGATCATTATACCAGCTGTCGCGATCTTGGCTGGCTCGTGCCTTGCCACTCACATTACTAGGAGAAGCCCACATGTCTTGGTCAGCAACTGTGGTGTCGTCAACGACTATTGTGGCTCAGGCTTCGCTCCCTGCTGCAAAGACTTTGAATGCAGGGACGGTGGATGCGTACCCAAACGGAAACCCGGCCAGTGCGCCGGAAATTCAGACTGCGACAGGGGAACTTGTATTCGAGAAACTGAAGGTGAACGTCTAGGCATGTGCAAGTGCGGAATGGAAGAAGACCAATGCTTTGGTACAAATGGGGAGGCGTGCTGCAAGGGCTACTCGTACCAACCTGGTGGCGGCAGGCTCGGACAATTATACACCTGTCAGCCCCGTAAGAAGGAGTGTAAGGGAGAGTACTCTCCCTGCTTACTGGGCCTGACAGGACGCTGCTGTCCTGGCTTCTCCTGCCGATTGAGCCTCAGCCACGTATTGCAGCTTAGGATTCTCATGTGCGAGGAAAGCTAGAAGATCCACTCAATCGACGACGGAGCTAACTTGGAGATGAATGTGTCTCTGAAGGAGAACGACAAGGAGTCGTCAAAGTTCACCGACAAGGACTACCCGAAGATGGACGACGAGAATCCATCAAAGAAGGAAGACGAAGAATCTTCCAACCAGGGCGAGTCTTGAATTCCGGCAGACGTTGGGCAGTAGCTTAGAAACAAAGGCAACTCTGCGGTTGAAGCACTCTGTTGGCGGGATAGGCCTATACCTTGCTTTGCGATTTTTTGGCTGCAGACATGCAACATGACAACACAAATAATGTTACGTCACTCATTATCCGGAAAATTGTAATCATATTCTAGTCTCAAGGTCTAGCCACTAGCGTTCGAAAGTAAATCCACCGGGTCTTGCAAATAGCAGGAGTTTCGGGTCGTGATTGGTTTCTGGGGGACATCTTGAAGCAGATGTAAAGCGGCTACTGATTTTTTCCGCAGATCGATGTCAAAATGATATGCTATGCTGTTGCGTGTCCTTGTTTCTGTCGTCGTTCGGTCTGCTCCTTCAATTTCCTCTGGGAAAAAAAATGCAAGGCTCACAAGCTTTGGAAGCCGACGCCACCCCCTTCGACCAACCATCTTGCCGCTTATTTGCACTTATCCTCCCGGCCCGAGGTTCCACACTCACAAAAGCCTCCTCCCAAAGCAGGTAGGCAGCAACGTTCGTAGAAGCCGCATGGCGGGCAGTCGTTGTAGGTACGGCACTCGTCCCGCTTGACAAGGCCGCTGCCCATAGTGGCGTTGCGGAGAGTAGCGCAGTAAGCGAGCATCGGCAGACCGAGCAGGATGATGGCGGAGCGAACCATGTTGACAGACTGAGCTTGAAGAAGATGTGCGTTAGGCGGAGGCAATATTTTGGTCGTTGGACTGATATGAGGGGATTCTGGAGGCAAAGGGAAAACTTGGTGATTTGAATTGCAAAGTTGGCTGTGAGATGAGGCCTGGATGAGAGCATATAAAGTGTGGAAGATGTAAGCTATTTATGTGATTTCTCGCCTGCCGTCCAGCTCACTCGAAAAGCTCCCATGTGACCCTAAGGTAGCTGTGATTTCTCAGAGGCGAACGTTGGGTCGTCACTCGCGAGGGATGTGACGTCCCGAAACGTTCATCCTGGTGTCTAAAAAATAGGTCCAATCAGCCTTCACCGAGATGATGCACTGGATCCCGGGTTTGTGATGAGCAACCGATCTCTGGACTCTCTGGTCTTGATCGAGCCAAAATAGAGACAAAACAGGCGTAGCATATCCGTGCTTTCGTCTGAAGCTTGGATCGATGGCTTGCGAATTCAATGTGATATCCGTCAGTGGCATATTGCTGTGATGTGATTGACATGTGATTACGACTGTCTTGCTGGTGTTTGACTGGACCCATAGATCTCAAGGTCACAACCTTGGACGAAATACTTTGTATACAGCTTGCACAGGGGTTGGTCCAGGGTTCAAGGATCGAAGCCAGATCACGAATGGCATCACTAGCTACGGCCAAAGACCTGAAGCTCTACATGGCTCAGAAATGAGAGACTGCACCATTTTGATATGAGTTTTCCTTTTGCAGCGCCTTTCGGCTCTGCGGTTACGTTTTGGAGTGTTGGGGTGTATATGCTGCCCAAACAAGCCCTGGGGGCTCGAGAGCCTTTCTGGTGTTGTTTGCAGCGTGAAGAAACTGGCACATGCCAAAAGGTGTAATTGATCTTGGAAAATCGCGAAGAAAGCCATCCGGCGTATCCAAGTTGAAGTCCCCTGTGAGATGTTGCAGCCCGTTACCTCCCGTCAGCTTCAGTGTCGCGTCCGCATCCCGACCCGTCCAGCAGCATTTGTCGGCTGTTGTAGTTGCCTGATTCGGAGGCTCTTCACAAGATTCTTTTAACACTCCATCAAGTTGTCAATTTGTTGTCTTCGCGGCGGGCGATGAGATGGGCACAAGAAGCTTCTGAAGCGTGTATTTCTCTCATGCGTTTGATGCAGCACAGCGGCGGCTTCTCATGGCCACAGTAAGCAGCGCGTTACACTCATGGTGAGACACACCGAGGTAGGGCCAGCTTCAGAATTGCGTCGTCCAGCGCTTCCTATTTTCAAGTCCCCTCTCTCAAGGTTGGAGAAAAAGGTAAGGCTTAACAATCACCCACCTTTTACCTCGTAGGCAGCCCACTGGCAAGGGCAACAATGAACACGCTGCGACGTCTAGTTGGACTAAGAAGAAAAAAAAAGTGGCATCTCCTGCGTCCCCGGAAGATGAAGTATACCCAGTTCATGTCCAGAACAGCTGGTATCGCGTTGTCATGCTCTGTTCGATGCGCTTCGACGACGTTCTGGACGCCCAAAAACTTACACCAGGCTCTGTGGAAACTACTCTAAATCAACGAATGGAGGAAACTTGGCTGCGATGCAACAACGTAAGAGGCAGCCAGGCTCATCAACTCTCTCCCGCTACTTACAGCTTTTGCGCCGACAAGTTACTCGGAGACACGGCCTGCCGTTACATTCACCCTTAATAATTTACCATGCAAATGAGCATTGCCGATCATTCCATCGGCAAAGAAAATGCCCATGATAATCGAAGGTCCCTCAACCCAGCTGCTCCCCTATGACCTGATCAACTTGCCCGTGCGACCGAATACTTCCAAGACAATACAGGAAATGGTCGATTTGGATATACCTCAGCTATCATTGCACGTCACTTCTTTCAGGGACGCGACCCTTGTTGGTCTAGCGTGGCCAGCAAGAAACTCATCCTCAACCAGATGCGGCTCACGGACTTGCAGGCCATTAATTTTCTTCTTCGCCTTATATGGACCAAGTTCTGGAACCCTCCTCCAGAGCAGAGGATCATCTTTCTCCCTCAATCGGCATTGGCTCGAGTGTACAAGCTTTGCGTCGACGAAGCGGGCCAAGACATTGACCATGAGGAGAACCTGCGGACATGATCCGCGTCACCGACTTCAGCGGAGCAGTCATCCGTCGAGGAGATGGGGGATCGGTCGATGAATGGGAAGTATGACCTACTTCCACAACCAGATATTGCCTCAGCCGGTATCGTGCGAAGCAGACTACATCTGGGTGATGGGCAAAGAGCATTGGGGGTAACATGTGTGTGTTGGCGTCTCTGCCGCCGGACATGTGGGAGAAGGTAGACGAAGCCGTGAAGAAAGTATGAATCAATGTCATGGCTGCGTCTCGCATCCTGTTCACGTTATATCTGCCGTTAATTCATTTTTTCTTTCTTAGCAACCGGAAGTCTCACGCAGACAGCTTTTTCTCTTTCTCTCTCTCTCTCTCTTCATGGCTTCTAGAGACTCGCGTCTGCTTCTGAGCATCAATCTCAGGTCAGAGGCAAATTCATACGTGGCCGTCTATGCACACCTGCTGCCAGCCCAGTGTCTCCTCGGACGGCAGAGGAATGCCACGCGGCGCATCGAACATGACACATTCCAGCAGCGCGGTGGCGGTAAGGCGAAGAAAGGCTGCACATCGTCGGCTGACACACTTGCGGCAGTATTTATCTCCTTGGACGTGGTTCGTCTCAGGGGGTTCTTCGCCCCCGAACCCCTCTTATGTATGTACATGACGTAGAAGAACTTCCGACCGAGACAAGCGATAGAATTCGGTGGCTGACTAGCCTCCCTTGTTGATGACGGCCGGTAACACATGCAGGTCTGCATCGAAGCAGCCACGACCTTGAGTTTCGCTACAGCTCATCATCTACGCCACAGCATAATGTTCACGTCTTCCGTCTGGCTGGGATGCCTTCTTGCCGGTCAAGGCCTGGCAATCAGCATTTCCAACCTGAATCTCACCGCACTGGCAGCGTCCGACGGCAAGTCGACGCTTGAATGCTGGCAGGTCGGTCCCTTCGAATCGTCGACGAGGGCGGGAACGAGCGGCACGCCCTCGTTCTTCTTCGGAGACGTCGTCAACGCCACGTACGCCGTTATTCCACCAAAATTCGACGGAGGGCTGCACAACGCCCCGGCATTTCAGTAAGCCGGGACCTCTCCCCGCCCCTCTCATCTCCGGCCGTCACGAGGTTACTCACATGACCGATGCAGGTTTGTCTTCTTTGCTTCTGGCTCGGCGCTGATTACGCTGCCGAACGGAACGGACAAGGCTATGGTTGAGGGTGGGAAGAACGGCTTGATCATTGCGGCCGATACGGCCGATGTTTCCCGGCATGGCCACCGGACGCAGTATCTAAGCGACGAGAATACGGTTTCGCTGCAGGTCCCGATTCGAAACCCGGAGGATTTTGAGCACAAGGTTTTGCATGATGGTGCCTGCACCAAAGCCGAGACAAGCGGCATCTGACGGACCGTCTTTGGCGGAGTGATTGCCATCATGTCCAGCCTTTCTAGACCACTTCCAATACAATATTTTACCCTCTGCAACTCCAGTATGATGTCTTTTTTTTTTCTCATTGCCGTCTTGTTGTCACGGCCCCTGATCAAGGCGTTGAGAGAATACCTTGAAATATGGTTGATTCAAAACAGGAAGTCCCTAGGGTTGCATCGGCAGCGCGACACCGCCCGTCCACTCTTGCAGGCAAGTCTCCCATTTAGGAAGATGAGTGCCCCCGGCTTAGACACTCTAGCAAGGATGCCCGGGCTACGCAAGAACAAGTCAGCATGGATGGAGGGCTTGTCTTGTATGACACGCGTCGCCATCTCTGCGCGGGGCTTTCCTCTTCATGAGATAGATTAATCATTTCATCTACCGTTGACGCCCGGTATCACTTGCTATACACCTCCAGGCCTTGACTCCCCCCTTCCAACATCGACAAAGCACCAATGTACAACCCGACAGTCAAGCAACCCCAAGTCGACGACTCACACGCTCGCCCCGTCAACGCATCGGGCCACGCCCAAGAACTTCCCCTTCGCTTCAGCCTTCTCTCGCTAGCTGGTATCGGTCTCCTCGTCGGCAACGTCTGGCCTGCCATCGGAGGCTCGCTGGCAGTGGCCATCTCCAACGGCGGGCCTCCAGGCGTGCTGTACGAGTTCATCGCCGTGTCCTTTTGCTATGTCGCCGTGGCCGTCAGCATCGCCGAACTGGCCAGTGCCGTGCCATCCTCGGCCGGCGTCTATCACTGGGCGTCGGTCACGCCCGGAGGTCCCGCCGGCCGGCCTATCGGATTCCTGGCCGGTTGGTGGAACTATCTCGCCTGGGTGCTGGGCGCGGCGAGCATGACGTCCATTCTGGGCAGTTCCGTCATTCAGATGCACGCGACCACGCATCGTGACTTCAAGGTTGAGACCTGGCATGTCTTGGTCGTCTATCTTGTCTGCACTTGGACGGCATGCCTGGCCGTCTGTATCGGTAGCAAGGCAATGCCCACGCTCAACAAGATGGGTGGCTACGCCATCGTCGTCTTCTTCGTCATCACCGTAGTGGTCGTGGTCGTGATGCCCTCACTTCCGGGCCACGACGGACACGCGTCTTCCGAGTCCGTCTGGATGCGGTGGACGACGTCGATTTCCTATCCCCCCGCCTTCGTCTTCTTGTCTGGCATGCTCAACGGTGCTTATAGCGTCGGTGCTGTCGATGCGATTACTCACCTTGCTGAGGAGATCCCCAACCCGGAACGCAACGTGCCCCTGGCCCTGGCTCTACAGGTCTCCATCGGTTTCGTGACCGGCCTCTGCTATCTGATTGCTATATTGTATTCCATCCACGACTTGAACGCCCTGCGAGACTCGTCGTATCCCATTGTCGATATCTACGGCCAAGCCACTGGCTCTCAGGCAGGCGCAGCGGGCTTGCTGTCCATGATCGTCGTCTGCATAGGGCTCACTGTCCTCGGCCTTCAGATAACTTGCGGACGAACGTTGTGGACACTGGCCCGCGACGGTGCCTCGCCCTTCCCAGCCAGACTCTCCCGGATGAACAAGACGCTTCACGTCCCGGTCAACGCCACCGTCGTCTCCGCCATCCTGGTGACCGTGCTTGGCATTCTCTACGTGGGAAACACGACTGCTTTCAACGCCTTTGTTGGCAGCTTCGTTCTTCTCTCTAGCAGCTCGTACGTGGCCTGTATCTTGCCCCATCTTCTGACGGGTCGCAAGAATGTCCCCCAGGGGCCATTCAGGATGCGCGGAGCATGGGGGTACGTGATCAACGCGATTTCGTGTTTGCATATGATAGTCTGGGGCGTCATTTACTGTTTCCCGTCGAATCTTCCGACGAATGCAAATAGCCTGAACTACACCGGTGTAATCTGGGGCGGCTCGACCATCTTCATCGCTTTGTTTTGGTTCTTGAGGGCGAGAAGAGGATACAGAGGTCCAAGGGTGACGAGCGGGACCGTCTACATGGAAACTTCAGGGTTATAAGGCCAGTGGAAGTCTTGTGTCAGAGTTCTTCGTCTCTCGCTCCTCCATTCGCCAATGATCAAGGAAATATGCAATCAACCTTATAATCGACAGAAACAACGGTGGAGAACAAAGATGTTTATTCCGAGCCGACGACTTCAGATGTTCCAGCCGGGACGACATGAGCGGAGTTTTCAACCGCATCCATGGACCCCATCTTGATGATCAAACTTGAGACTCTAGGGGTCCAAGGGCAACACGGCATCGGAAGGGTCAAGTTTGCAGCGGCAAAAAACGCTCTCCCTCGTTTTCCGCACTCGAGCAAACATAATTGCAGCCCCTTTCCAAAGACAATAAATTTATGAAAATATTAAAATAATCCCCTGTCACTAACTGGGTCGATTGGAGGTTCACGAAGAGTCTTACTGGGTTGAGCGTACCCCGAGCACTATAATTGAAACATGGTCTCGACGCCAATCCTGTATCTTTTACCCTTTCCTCGACAGGTGTGACCTGGTCAAGCCGTCCAAATACAGTCATGTATACCGAGGCGACGTGGTATCGATGGACGCTTTGCAAGCGAGTAATCCGGGATAATGATGCAACTATTCATGTCATGTCGTGGGAAAGTGGGTGACTTGACGTGGCTTAAATAGCACCACAGTTGATGTGATGGCAAGGCACGCTCTGTGCCATTGTGCAGGACCGTCAGCGAGGTCATCATGGTCAACCAACAGTATCGTAGATTCTGTCCTAGCATCCCCATTCTAACCCTGCTCGTCAACGCCTACTCCTCCTTGACACCGCCGCGGCCGGCCTTTTCGGCCGCCTCGACAGCCTTCTTATCGCTTTGGACCTGGCCACTCTGCATGGCGCTCATGAATCCTTGGGCCTGCTTGAAGGGGCGCTTGAGGTCGCCGATGGCGGGCTGGCCGTAAAGGTAGATCTTGACCATGTTGCTCTCGAGGGCGCTCTTGACGGGGATGATGCTCTGGATGAGGAGCGGGTTGGTGTACTTCATGTAGAGGTGCATAAAGGCCATCATGGCGACGCCCATGAGCTGGCCACGGAGGGCCGTGCGGATCTGCTGCAAGTCGTAGGCGTGGATCGTCGTGGTGATGAGCTTGCCCTCCTCGGTAGAACCCATCGGCGGCGGCTCGACATATTTGAGCGTCGTCATGTCTGAAGGACAGGGAGAGTCAGCGATAAGAAAAGAGCAACCTGGATAACGTCGGCAAAACAGAGGCGGAACGAACCCTTCTTCTTGTTGATCTGCGAGTAGATGTAGAGATAGACGAGGCCGATGAGGACGTTGCTGGAGATGTAGATTCCGCGAACGACATTGAGCACCGAAGGATCATCGAAAGGAATTCGCTTCGAAACCTGCATCATACCGAGAATGATGATGAGGTTGGTGCTGCAAACGACGTCAGCCGGCCATTTGAGGCCACGATGCAAAAACTCGCCACGACGTTGCAACGCACATTTGGGGGTTGAGGCCAGCCATTGCGAACGACTCCTCGTTTGCGAGCGGCGAGGATTTCGAAGACGGCGTCAGCAGTCGAGAAGAGGCGACGATTCAGTGGCGAAGAGAAGCGCGTCGTATTCGCAGTGTGGAAATAGAGGGGGGGGGGGGGGCCAAGGAAGAGATGGCTTTTGAAGATGACCGGTTTTTTTTTTTTTTTTGTTAAGTTTTTTTTTTTGTT
>LAZP02000269.1:0-25203 GCA_001272575.2 Ophiocordyceps unilateralis | reverse complement strand
CCCCCCCCCCCCCCCCCGGGATAGAATCTTCTCCCCCCTAACACAGGCATCGAGGTGAGTCTTAATCTCTGACTCCAGGTTTGACATTGTGTACTATCATGGAAACCTCATGTGCTCTAGGGTAGGATCCGCCGTTGCATGGACATTGGTATCATAACGATGCTAACCGTGATAAGGGCAGTTGTCCTGTCCCCGCTGCTCAGTGTATGTGGGTTCGGGAACAGACTATTAACTCCTTCCATGGGAACTCCACATGATGGTGACACTATTACCTGGATCGCATTGGCCCCACAGTAGATGCCTACAAGATCCATGGACTTAATTAGGTCTCCCAGGCAGTCAATCACGTCTAGCATGAGTCTAAGACACGCCGTCAGACCACCCTTCTCCAGCCTTCTTAAGGGAATCTCACCTAATATGCGTGCCGCGGCGACGACGTGCGCGCGTATGTCAAAGAAAGCAGACTTGCATTTACCATCAAACACACTAAGTAGCGTTGCCTTATCCGTACCTTCCATACCACAATACTTTACATAGTCGAATATCACTAGGAGAGACTCCGCCGACAAAAGCACTTCCTCGGCTCTAAACACACCATCCGTGTCAAACATGACAGTAGGGACATCTAGCTCCAACATACCTACCCTCAGTGAGGATCTCAACGGTACCTTCACACATACCCACCATCATCACCTAAAACAATGATCAGGTTAGAAACCGAGAGAAAAGGTAAAATAAAAATAAAAATAAAAAAGGAATCACGAATCTGGTTTTTTTTTCTTCTCTCTCCTTCTCTGTTTTTTTTTATAAACGTAGCCGGGGGAGAAGAAGGAGAAGAGGAACAAGAAAGGATAAAGACAAGAATAGTTTTCTCTAAGGGGAAAAAAAAAAAAAAAGAAGAGGTTGCGAGCTGTCAGTCTGTCTGTCAGTCTGTCTGTCTTTGTATGGAATATGCGTCAACGGATGGGTTTGAAAAAAAAAGGGGGGGCCCGTCGGTGGAAAAGGGGATCGAGGTGTCTGTCTGTCTGTCTGTGTGACGACGAAACCGACCCAAACGAAACAAACAGACAGACGGGGACAACTTCGTTTCAACCCCTCCCCCCCCCCCCAACAATCTATACAGGTAACCCCCCCTTCACTCGTTACACAGTCTGTCCATTAACCCTTTCCCTCCCTCCCCCCCTCACTGCGTCATCGACGTCGTTGCTCGGAGCACCACGTCTTCGCGTCCGCGAAAGTGAACGACTACCGTGACGCCCATGATGTCGGCGTCGTCAAACGCATCGTCGCCTGTTGCTGCGTCGCGCCGCCTTGGCTTCTCGGCATCGCTCTCCGTCGACAACTCTTGGAGGCGACGGCTTTCCATCATCGACTCTGGGAAGCGAACCCGTCCTTCCGCCATCGGCTCCCTTTCCGCTGCTGCCATCTCCTCGTCCAGCCGAGTCTCCCTCTCCTCGCCAGCTGCCTTCCACCCGCCTGGCATCTCGTCCTCGTCCTCGTCCTCGTCCTCCTCTTCCTCCTTCTCTTCTTCTTCCTCCTCTTCCTCCTCTTCCTCCTCTTCCTCCTCGGCCCTCTTCCTAGCCAACGAGCGCTCCACTTGTCTGACTCGGAGGGCGGTCGGCATCAGTTCCTGCGCCGGCCTCTCCTCCCTCGACTCCTCCACCCTCTCCGGCGGAGAAGCAGGTCTCGGCTCGCAGAACGAACAAGTCTCGCGCCGTCGTCGGTGCTCGTCATGTCCGTGGGGAGCAGCTCGCGTCCTGCCGAGCAGCTGGCGCCACTGAGAGGCCGGCGTCGAGACGGGAGAGGGGACGCCTTCGCCCGCGGTATCGCTCGCCTTGCGCAGCTTGAGCCTCCAAGTCAGCGGCCTGTCGCCCTCTTCGTCGGCGGGAGCGGCAATGGCAGGCTGGTCCGGAGCCTTCTTCAGCCGAGGCCACGCCTCTGCTTCCTGAGACGGGGGGCAGAGCTGTGTGCCGCGTCGGTGCTGGGGGTAGCCCGCCATGCTCGACATGTCTTGGAGGAGGCCTGCTGTTGTCGGCCGCCGACGACGGCCTGGTCGGCTTGGGCTGCTCTCGGCCGGCTGGACGACGCTCTCGTCACTGGGAAAGCTCCGAGACTGATGACGACGACGACGACTTTGCACGGCCTCGTCGAGCTCTTGATGCTGGCTACCAAGTCCAAAGACGTCGTCCCTTTCCAGCGCGTGAGCTTTAGACGTAAGAGGAAGCGGTACCATCACGTCCTCGTCCAAGCTGTGACGCTCATCCCGCCGTAAAGTAGCTGGCCGCTCGTCCTGCTCAAGAGTGTGCACCGCCGTGGGAGTATCTCGCATCTGTGTCGCCGTCCAGGCCGACTCGTCGCTCTTGGAGATGCTGCCGCGTCTTGCCTCAGCGCTGGCCCCATGACGTGCGCGGTTTCGACAGGCGTGAAGCTCCTCTGCGCGTCGACGAAGCTGGTGGATCTTGTCTAAGGGGCTTCCCCCCTGACGCTCTTCTTCACTTGCGCGCCGCTCCTCCGTCTCATCGTCGTCGCTCCGCCGCTCGACACGACGCTGGCGGGCCGTACAGCAAATGGAATGCTGGTGGTCCCGACTGTCTTGAACGCCGCCTCTCTCAGCCTGCTCCTCCTCTTCCTGGCCTTCTGAAGCCCGATCCGTGAATCTTCGAGGCACGCAGTCGGACAGCTGTCGAGACCGCGCTGCGCCTCGGGCAACCGGCAACGTTCGGGGGCCCGAGACCGATTCTCGCGTCTTCTGATCTGCCATGAAGAACGGATTGTTCCGGACAGCGGTCCCGACCTGTGCTGGTCGAGTCTTTGGCGTCTCCGGGGCCGGAGCCGAGTGTCTTGCTTCCCCATGTGGCACACGAATTGTGCTTCCAGACGACAATTCGGCCTTATCCGTCATCTCCACGGCTTCTGACGGTCGTGTCTCGTCAACGGATATCATGACCACGCACTTGATGCAAAAGTCATGTCCGCACTTTCGACACCGTGTTCGCGAAGAGAGATCTTCGCCACACGAGTGACACACCCGAATCATCTTTTCCTCCTTCTTGGATTGTCGTTTGCCTTGTGAGAGAAGGCCATCAACCGGAGAAGGGCGGCTAAGATCAAACAAGGGTAACGCCTCTTGCTGGCGGCCCTCGACGGACGAAGACGAGCCTTCCCTCCCGGCCCAGGCTCTCGAGCTCGAAGCTCCATCAGAGCTCACAGGCATCAATCTAACGACTCGTCAGCTTCCTCTTCGCTGGCAGTCATGTGATCCGTTGCATTCGACCTTGAGCTTTTCAGGCTTGGCTTAGTTGATGACAGCCTGCAAGTTGGTGATGAGACCACTCCGCCCAAACGACCTCCTTGATCGCGCTTGTCTGCTGTCGCCATCAGACGAGTCCCCTCGGTACAAGCCGGCAAAAACATACCGACTCCTCTATCACGTCGCACCAACCGGCCGTCCTCGCCCGTCTTACCCACGTACTGAACCCGACGCCCACCGGAGGGGCAACTATCGGCGAGAGATGCAAGCTGGCGTATCCTGGCGCCGACCAGCCCAGGCGGTGCTGATGAGGGCGTCCGAATGCCTTGTCGAACGGCGGGACTTGCTTCGTTTTCGTCTGGGGCCACCAGACTACCGACGGGACGTGTTGCCATGGCGTATGCTGACAGATATGTATACGAGGATTTCCTATTGTTCGGTTTCCGTTAATGCCATGCAGCACAAAAGACACAATGATGAGAGATTCAAAGGTTGTTAGGATCTTGAAGTGTTGTGTTGTAGGATTGCGTAGGATGGGCACAGGAAAGAGCCCAAGGAGAAATCGTCGACCACGGGAAAGAGGTGAGAGTCGAGCCATGATTTGACTTTGGCAGGCATGAGGTGCATGCATGGCCGAAGGAACGGCTGACGATGGTGGACGCACTCGACAGGCACGGCAAGGAGAAGGATGGCTCGCCTGCCATGGACAGTTTCGACCGACGATAGCACATGCCAGTATCAAGACTTGGGCACGATGCGAAAAGAGGTAGGTAGATAGGTACCTAGGGAATCTGATGTACAGGGATAGAAGATTAAAAATTCATTTAGCATGAGCTGCCAGAGTCTCGAGAACCTGCGACGCCTTCAGTTAGAGACGATAGTACAGGTGGCGTCCCCCCTTCGCGTCAACGTACCTCCAGCTCAATCTTGGCCTCGGCAATGTCCTGAGCGCTACCGTTGCCACTGGCGACCTTTTGAGACTCGGCCATCAGGGAGCGGATAGCGTCGGGGCTGAAATCCTCCAGCGGGTAGCCCTCAGCGGCGTTTATGCTCATGGAAGAGCCAGGCTGGACCGTTGCGAATCCGCCAGACACTGCGCCGCCTCGTCAGCCATGGTCTCCCCCATCGCCATATCGGATCCACGCACAGAAGAACTGCTTCGCAGCACCGCCCTCCTCGATAACCTCGACGACGCCGGGCTTGAGCTGCTCAATAGCGGGGACATGATTGGCGAGAACGCCCATCTCGCCGGACTCGGCCGGCATATTGACTTGGACGACTTCCTGGGCTTTGTAGATGGACTGAGGTTGACCAAGTATGATTAGCTTGTCATCTCGTAGGGATTCGCCAATTCGTCGCCGCCGTGGGAAAAAAAAATCCTCATCCGTACCTTGTGAGGTAGAGACAGGCTCAGCTTGATCTGGGCAAAGCGGTCAACCATGGTTCGCAGGGGGGAGAAGGGGAGAGAATCATGATGGCAAGGCTTGCCTTGTCGGTGACAGCCTCGGCGTACGATCTCCGCTGCGCGACGGCTCGGAGAGGCACGAGCCGAGGCCGAGTGACGGCACGAGCGACGCGGAGCGAGTTCATGACGACTTGAGCTCGGCAAGGAGAGGCGTTGATGCTCGAAGGAGGGGAGGAGGGGGCCTTTTCGCTTTGCGGTGGCCAGCTCCGCCAGCCAGCAACGAGCTCACAGCTCGGCGGTTCGGCAGGCTAGAAAATCCGACGAAGTCGCATCACGTGACTGGTCATGTGAGCGTTGCTATTCCTCCCCAGCCCGTATACTGGTAGCCGAGCATCTACAGACATACCTACCTATCTAGTCTTTCGTGGTTTGTCGTCATCAGGTCAGGAGAGCCTGTTTACGCTGGCAGTGAGCCGTAGCCATTGAAGATGTCATGACACCAATGCGGGGTGTCATACAACTTGACGCTCTTGGCTGCGTAGTCACGACTCGCACGAATCAGCACCCGTCTCGTACAGGCGTCATGCGACGAAGAGACCAGTGGCTCTCAAGCAACAAGAGTCACCGCCAGGATGACGAGTCATGACAAGCCATGACGATGAGCCATGACAGCTCTCCAGGTCGTTCAGGCTGACACGCAGTAAACAGTAAAGGAATCCGTCACCGCCCATGACAGTCACGACAATCACTCGACTACGAGTCGACTCGTCGCCTTCACGCAAGACAAGTCGCCGCCGATCATCCCCCGCGAGGTCACCCTAAAGTCCCCTACATACACCTGCCTACCTATAGACTACGACAATGACCGCCATTCGCGTCCAAAGCAGGATGGCCCTCGGGGCCGGTCATCTGACCTGTACCACCCACCCATGACTTGTGAGGAGAGCCGTCAGCGTCAGACGAGAGAATGCGCCCGACTGACATGCATACATACTCGAGTCAGGAATAGTAATCACGGCGCGGCGCTGTCAAAGGGCCGGCGGAAGTACGCCGAGCTGCTCTGCAACCTTGACGAGGAGGGGGAAATCCGTTTCGGGTGGGCGGGATAGCAAGAGGTAATCGGTCAAAGATGGGAAGACGAAAGGGCCGCCGGACTCTACCGATCCTGTCTCATCTCACACCACCAAAAGCTATTGATGCGCAGAGCCCAAGACCAGATTCGGTAGCTGTAAGCTGGCACCAGCTTGTCTGGATTTGTCGGCCGCAACGGTGTGCGTAAGCGTCGATGCATGTTGTAAGTGGTGGCACACATGGCATTCGCAGATGGGGCGGGCACACGCATTCCGTACGTGCATACAGATATTCAAATCTGCGAATCCAAGACGCATACATTAAGTATGGATGTATGCACGAGAACACACACACACACACACACACACACACACATGTGAGGCGCAGCATCGCCAAGAATTCAAGCCCGTGATCAAACAAAGGGTCAACCTAGCGAACCGAAGGGGCCGAAACGTGGAGTCGACGTCTGCCTGCTCACCGCCGAAAGGAAAGGAAGGGCTGAAAGGCGGCGGCAACGAGGCCCGCTCAACCGTGCGTGCCAATCACACCCATATCATCCATCGCTTTCGTCCTGGTCCACAGTCTGGATCCGTCGGTGGGCAGAATGCGGGGGTTGAGCGTCTAGTACATACCTAGATAGGGTAGTCTTGAAGGCCAACCTGCCTTGCCTGATTGCGAGTAGCGTTCCGGTCCCCCCAGGGCAGATGCATACCTACCTAGCAAATAGCGGTAGCAGTAGAAGAATTAGTAGGGGAGAGTGGGGGGGGGGAAAGGGGGATTTCCGTGCCGACGCCATGGGGTTTTACGCGGTTGGCCATTGATTGCCGTGACGCGCTGCTTCCGCATGTCGCCGCCAAGTCAAACGCCAGCACGGACGGGGAGGGGGGAGGGGGCCTTCGCAGATCAGGAACAACGGAAGCGGCACGAGCGCAGACCAATGTTGGCTTCGACTTGCCGCCACCACAAAGGGCGGTGCGGCCGATAGGCTACCCGCCACCGGGAAACCAGCAGCTGGCCGGAAGGGTGGCACAGCGTCGACAGAACGGGGGGTGTGTGTGACTCGAGGCAGACTCTCTCGGCTTTCTAACCTGACGATGCCGACATCATTGGGGGCACGGGACCGAGGGCCGGCGGATAGGGCGCGAGTAGGCGAATATCTTGCCGTAACCGGACCTAGCTTTTCGTAACCTCAATAGTACCTAGGTAGGTAGGTAGGTATGCAGGCAAGAAATCTCTACCTGCATCTACATCCAGACATACATACGCACATAGGTAGGTAGGTAGGTGGGTAGAAGCAAATATTTTGTAGGGGCGCGAGAATATGCCTCATATACTGTCAGACGGCGCTATCAGATTCCAGAAAGGGCGATTGCCCAGTAGCGTCAAATCAGAATGCGAGCCCCGGGCGCTTGAAGTCGACGATACCTACCTACCTACCTACCTAGCTCTACCATCTGTCTGTCTGCGTATGTATGTGTATGTACGGACCGGTTGAGCAGAGAGGACGCGGTGATACGTGATACAACGTCGAAAGGGTCACACAAGGTTAAATCGCAGACCGGAAGACGAGACGAGCGCCTTTTCTGCAGAGCATGTGCCTCTCTATACTGTAAAAGGCGGGCACAGTATGGATGGCCCGTGGTCGTCCCGCTTGGGCGCGCAGAGGTATCTAGGTTGGTAGATAGATAGGTATCCATTGCATATATATATACATACCCAGCTACACACATGCGATGAATGACCGCCGGACTCACTGTCCGCTCGCACAGTACAGCGCCGGCGGCGGTACCAGCCTGCCCGGCCTGAAACGCGGGCGCACACGTGGAGCGGCAGAGACGAGCATGAGACATGATGTAGTAGATGCAGTCATTCAATTCCAGGCACAGTACGAGCGCGCGGGCAGCGGCGAGACTAACGAAAAGCAGGCAGAGGGGCGAACCCGAACAGGGCAAAAAGAGACAAAAACAAACAAAACCAAAAACATGCGAGAGTTCCGAATTTCCCCCTCTACGTACGGAGTAGAGGAGGTAGGTGGTGGAGGTCGTAATATAGGTACGACGAGCTTTACGCCGTCCCTCCATCTTTTTCTTCCACTTCTTTCTCAAATCTGCCCTGCGGCGTGTCCGAGAAAGGTGGCGGCGGGCTTGGACTAACAGCCTGATGCACTCCTCCTATACTACCTGGGTACCAGGTAGGTAGGTAGCACTGGCGCAGCATGAGATTGCACCGTGCGCCGGACATCGTCCCGCCTCTCTTAGTAGGTAGGTAGGTAGGTAGGTAGGCAAGGTCTTGCAGCAGTACGGAGAGAATCCTCGACTTCCACTATTAACTACCTATTAAGCAGGCTAGCAATTGCCTAGTACAAACTGCCTGCCTGCCTGCCTACCTATCAGCCCTTGCCTTCTACCCACTACCTCCTATTACCTACTTGTCCAGCTGAGCCGCATTCGGCGCTTGCCTCCCCCTGCCGACCTCGCCCAACTGCCGCCCGCCTCAACAAACGAGCATCAATTCAGCAGGCCCTTACTTGGGTAGGTCCTACTGTAGCTAGGTAGGCAGGTACCTACGTAGGTAGAAACGTTTTCGTTCACACGCACTGTACATGCGATTCTTCCCGCCTTCTCTGTGAGAAAAAGAATTTTGCCAGTCTGTTTGGATGTTTTTTTTTATTTTATCTTTTGCTCATTCAAATTCCCGTTCGGGTGCCGGGAAGCCCGCGGGCGGTAGTACCTGATGGGTTCCGAAGACGGGGGTGAAGGTTACCTAGGTAGGTACTGCCTCAGTAAGGTACTGCTGCTAGTAACGGGGCACAATGCTCTCTCGGCTGTGACGTATCGCACTATCAAGCGCGCCTTAAAAACTGCCAAGGTTGTAATGGTACCAGCCAGGTACGAAGAGGTGGTGGCTGTAAGCCGACGCTTCCACTTCTTCCACACGCCACACGCCCCTCCCTCCCTCCTTCCTATCCCCCCCCCCTTGTTTTTTATTTTCCTGTATTTTCGTCTTGTTTTCCATTTTCTCGTGTCGCCCCGTCCGGTAGAGTCATGTCATCGTTGGGTCTGAAGTACCTCGTCCAATCTGTCTCGGTCCCGGTTTGGTACCATTTTGCCCTGGTGCCCGCCAAACAATTACTCCTCTCGGCGTACCGTACCGTCCAGGTATCGACTTTTCCACGTAGGCTCTACCACCCTCTTTTTCTTTCTCGCCTTTGCCGGTCCGGTCCTCCCACCAATTTTTTTTTGTCTTGCCCTCCTTATTTTCGTAGCCCTCCTCCCGCCTTTTTTTTTTCTTTCCCTTTTCATCTTCTCCTCCCTTGTCCTTCTCCCTTATCTTGTCTCCCGTGTCTCTCCCGTGTCTCGTCTCCCTCATCCTCGAGTCTTCTCTCAATTCGTCATTTATTCGCTATCAGCTGCTCCTCTTTTTACTCCCCTCCTGTCGCCCTCCATCCTCTTCACTGCTGCCAATCACCTCACCCACGCTTGCGACGACCGACCGACCGACCTTTGTCACCCGCAGACGCCCATAACCGCGTCTGTACTTTCTTCGACCACGAGTCGGCCAACTGCGACGACCCTTACCGCCACCCCCAGCCCGTCCCCGCGCCACCCGACAGGAGAAGAAGAAAAGAAAGAACACAAAAAAAAGTAATAAGAATTTGGTCTCTGCGCCACCGAACTTCCTTGGGCCGGTTTGACCAACCGGATCCCGCATCGACCACACTCCCCGGCCTGCCGACTCGCGCGGCCGTCCCTTTCTTCATTCAAGCCCGCCTTTCTGCATCCGACCATGACTGCCCTCCGATTATAGCATCGCCGTCCCCCGGGACATCGGCATCTCTCCAATCGCTCTTGACGAGCTTGAGGTCTGCACTGGTTTGTAGGCCTCCGACTTCAACCTTTCTTCGTCGACAGGGTTCAAGACGCCTCTTTCCAAACCCCTGTCTTCTATACTTGTCGACATCGCAATCACCATGAATACAATGAATCTTCCTCCCTCTACCACCACCCTCGTCGCCCCCGCTTGGATGACGCCAGAAATGGATGCCGCCGACGAGGTCGACGAGCCGCCAGAGATACGACTGCAGCAACCTTCACCGCAAAGATTCCAGAGGACTGCCATCCGTCCCCACGGCGCCCACTCCTCCCTCCTCACAAAGGCAATCATGGGCCACTCTGACGACGACAATCACGACTACACCACCTCGATCCTCACCAGCAATAATCAGCGTCGACGCTCCATAAACAGCAACGTCAGCGTCGCCTCCACCGCCGACCTGACCAGCGACACGGGACTCACCAGCCCCTGCCGCACAAATACGCCCAGCCCGCCTATCCCCGAATTGAACTACACTCGGCTCGACTCCGACGCCGTTGAGGCCAAAGATAAGCTGCATGAGGCCGTAAAAGAGGCTCCCAAGAAGCGATGCATCCAGTTCGCCTGCGCTGCTAGGCCCCAGCCTACGCAGCAGCCCGCCCCGCGTCCGGCGCCAGTGGCTCATGCACCTTCAGCCCCGGCCCCGGACATGCCGCGGAGGTCTTGCATCAAGTTTGCCTGCCCCTCTGGTCAGACACCTGCCCAACAAGTCTCCACCGAGTCCTCTGCCTCAACCATCCAGCCTTCCAAGTCCGACTCGTCCATGTCCAAGAAGGGCTCGGCTGTTACGGCGACTATTACCCTACCTTCTCAGCCTCTTTCTCCCCGCAAGCTAGCCAGCAAGACGGCATTGACGCGTCCAAACTTCCTTCGCGCCAATTCCAAGGATCCATACAACGATGCTTCGCAATTCCACGAGTTTGCCAGCGGCACCGCGCGCGAGGAGGAGTGGATTCGAAAGGATCATGTACTCGCCGAGACGAAGCTCACCATCAACGATACACTCACCAAGGAGAATCGCTTTCGCCGTCTGGCAGCCGAGGCTGAGGAAGAGGCCGAGATGGAGGATCAAGAGGCCGAGGCTGCAGCCGACGACGAAGCGGACGAACCTGATGCCGACGGAGATGACGACGATGACGACGACGACGACGACGACGACGACGACGGAGATGGAGAAGACGATGAAGGGGAAGATCAAGACGACGATTCCGATGGTTACTCCACCGACGAAGAGACTGGCTTCGCCGAGTCGGATGACGAAGAGGATGATGACGATAACATGACGCTTTGGACACCTGGCCGCGTTCGCAATCCTGGGCAGACCATTGCCGCGGTATCCGCTCGCAAAAGCTCCCACACCGAGCCGCAGTCAGACTCATCGGCGGCGACCACGGCCAACGCTCGACGCATCAAGACGAAGCGTCACAGGGACTCATCGGAGACGCCGGATCTGCCCGACAGCACCGACTTTGTCTGTGGTACCCTGGATGAGGACAGGCCGCTCGAGGAGGCCTACGTCTCGTGCCTCGCTGCCCGCAGAAATGGCAAGCTGCGCATCATCCCGCAGGACATCGACCCAAGCTTCCCGGCATCGGATCCGGACGACGACGACGACGAAGACATGTACAACCCGGTCGCCCATGACAGCGACAGCGACGTTATGGTGCATGGCGAGATGGAAGACCTGCATCACGGGCAGGATCGTGCGCGGAGGAGGCGGAGATGCGAACACGGCTCGCCACGCAAGTACCGGTCACCCGCGCCGAAGCGCCATCACTCGCCGCCGCCGCCGACGACGAAGCGACGTCACTCGCCGCCTCCGCCGCACAAATGCCGGACGCGATCACCCAAGACGCTGTTTGGCCGCCAGTCGCCGCGCCGGACCCGTTCGCCTGCCCCCCGGGCCCTGACGACACCCGTCGGATCTCCCCGCCAGGGGCCGCATCTTCAGTTCCACCTGGCGGGCCGTCCCAACACGACTCACACCAAGTCCCTGCCCCGCCCGGCAGCGCTGTTCCGCCACGCCAAGAAGGAGAGGAGTGCCAAGAGTCACCACGACACCGACATGCACGTGCGCGGGGCCATCGACATCGTCAAGGGGCTCGAAAGGAAGCGCCAGCGGCGCAAGGAGAAGTTTTACCAAAAGTACTGCAACCGGGCTCGCCGTGGCCAGATCCCGGAGCGAAAACCCCAACCGGGCCGGGGAGCCGAGCGCATGAAGGAGCTCGGCCTTCTCATGGCCGGCAAGAAGGATCAGGGCAACTATGTTCTCTCCATCTAGGCACATCCTCTACTGGGAAATGCCTGACTCGTCATTCGTTTCACTTTTTCTTCATAACGGGACGTCATGAGATGTCGCAGCGTCCCGCTCACCTAAAGCGTGGCTTCGGGGGAGGGGGGGCTTTTTTGTTCATGATTCTCTTCTTCCTGCTGTAGATAAGGCTTACACGTTTCATATTGAACCTCGGCATGGTCGGGAGGCGCATTGGATTGATTGTACGAGGGAGCGAGGCATTCAGCTGCACCACGGGGGAGGCACAATTTGCTTGGATATCCAGCATGATGAGTTTAGGCTTGCAGCCCTGAATACGGCGTACGGTTTGACATTGCATCGGGGCCCGTGGGAGGGCGGGGAAATAGCAGGGCAGCGGTCAAAGGTCAGAGAATGAAAGCACGTTTCACCATTGTGCTTGCTGGGCGAGATGAATACTGAATAATGAATAATGAATAATGATGATGATGATGATGATGACGATGACGTGTTCTGTTCTGATACTCGTTCTGACTGACGGCGTGGCTGAGGGCTGAGTAAGAGTAAGACTCTAATACACAGGTTGTGGCGTGGCTGTGGCGGGGTGGCTGCCAGGCACCTCTCTGCGCTGGTGCCTTACAGACGAGGCAGCAAGAGCGGGTTTGGCCAAATTGCCGAACAGGACGACGGCGCGACTCGACTCTTTCGGCACCAAGCACGAACGACCACAACAACGACAACAACAGCTCTACTCTCTAGTGTGCACATCGCAGCCAAAAGGCGACGACTTCATCATGTGGCTGTTTTCCTGGTGTACGTTCTGTGTGATGCTTTCACGCAGCGATGGGAAGCTAACGGACGGCACCGCAGTCTACGAGATGCTCTCCTCGCTCGGCTTGGTGAACAAGCACGCCAAGCTGCTGTTTCTTGGCCTCGACAACGCGGGAAAGACGACGCTGTTGCACATGCTCAAGGTACGGCGACGGACGGGTGTCTGGGTGCTGAGCTGACGCGGCTGTGGCAGAATGACCGAGTTGCTATCCTGCAGCCCACGCTGCATCCGAGTGAGTTTGGGTCGAGACGATGACCAGGTGGTGGTGGATTTATTCTGACCGCTTGGTAGCGTCGGAAGAGCTAGCCATCGGCAATGTACGGTTCACGACATTCGACCTGGGCGGCCATCAACAGGCGCGCCGAATCTGGCGCGACTACTTCCCCGAAGTCAGCGGCGTAGTCTTCCTCGTCGACGCCAAAGACCATGAGCGGCTCCAGGAAGCGAAAGCGGAGCTGGACGCGCTTCTGTCGATGGAGGAGCTGTCCAAGGTGCCGTTTGTGATTCTGGGCAACAAGATTGACCACCCGGACGCGGTGTCGGAGGACGAGCTGCGCCACCAGCTGGGACTGTACCAGACCACGGGCAAGGGGAGGATGCAGCTCGAGGGCATTCGGCCGGTCGAGGTGTTTATGTGTTCGGTGGTGATGCGGCAAGGCTATGGAGATGGGATACGGTGGCTTTCGCAGTACGTGTGAGGCGTTTGGGGTTTGGGGGGGGGGGGGGGTTTACCATCGAATCCTTGTCTCGAGGTGAAGCTAGGCGATTAAGTGTGCTGTGTGTGTAGTCGTAATTACGGTTGATTATCCGCACGCGCAATGGTCGCGAACAGGCGGCGGCTTGGTTGCCTGGCTGAAGAGTGAGTTCCGGCCACGGGCGGAGGCACGTGATGACGGGGGGTTGGTTGGGTGGCTGGGGTGGTTGGATGTTGGGTGTTGGTATTGTTTGCTTGTACTCGTATTGAGTACAGTAAGATGGGTTCACGACACAGCCAGAATTGGCTTCGGACTGAGTCGAGAAGCGGTCACAGGTACGAGTGTCCCGGGGATCCGGGTGCTGCGGCTGGTACGGCTTTTACCATTGCACTGCCTTCCGGGCTGGCTTCAGGCAACAGAATCTTTTGCATGAGGGGGGGGGGGGGCGGCCTGCCCTCGTACCTACCTACCTACATACCTACCAAGATACCAACATACTCCAGTTACCTACCTACCTACGAAAAGGTTAGTAGGTAGGTAGTAGGTAAAGGAGCAACAAGACGACAAGACGGCATCTCGATGGCACCAGACACAACAAAGTCGACATACGGCTTTCCGGCCGAGACCTTTGACGCATCGCGGCTGCCGGACGCGGACGTCGAGTTCATCGAGGCGGCCGATCTGCGGGCGTTTGAAGGCGCTCTGAGGGCTCCCGATCCGCTTCTGAGCCCGAGCCCAGAAACGGCGAGTGTGCGGTCGTCGCAGCAAAACGTCACACGCATCACGAAGCGGGCGTCGCAGGCGGGAGGCTTCTTCGACGACGACGCGGCTGCCTTGTTGGCGGCTGTGGTGGCGAGCGGCGGCGATTTGCCCTCGTCACCGACGACGTCGACTCCGACTCCGACTCCGACTCCGACTCCTCCTCCTCCTTCCTGCGGCCCGCGGAGTCCCACCCCGGCCGTTGATCGTCTCAACAACGGATGTCGCGGCAGCAGACGAAGGCCTCGTCGCCGCAAGCGAGCCAAGGACGCCCTCCTCGGCACCCGCACCAAGGACGAGACGCGCGAGGGCTACCTGTACCAGCTCTTCAAGTGGCCCTTGCTACTCTTCGTCGGCACCTGGCTGACGTGGCTGAGCGTGGCTTACATGTTGACGAGATGGTACATCTGGGGCTACGAATATCTCTTCGCCTGGCGAGGCCGGCGAGAGAGGCTGCGGCGCAAGATGCGCTCCACCTCGAGCTATCGCGATTGGGTCGCTGCCGCGCGCGAGCTTGACGGATTCCTGGGCAGACAGCGCTGGCGAGAGGATGATGACTTTGCATACTATGACTCCAGGACGGTGCGGCGCGTGTGGGAGCAGATGCGGAAGCTCAGGACCAAAGCCGAGGCGCGCGAGACGGCCGCCGACGGTCACCATGACGACAAGCCGGCCGACGGCCTCCGGACGCTGCTCGAGGCCTGCGTCAAGAACAACTTCGTCGGCGTCGAGAGCTCGAGGCTGTACAGCCAGACGTACTACGGGACCAAGAACCTGGTGCAAAACTTCATCGACGAAGGTGGGCTCGGCATAAAGGCTTGCCAGCGCGCCCAGCCCCAGGCTGACACGGGCGCAGTGGAGGCGAGCCTCAAATTCCTCGTCTCGACGCGGCAGCTCGACGCCGAGACGAAGCGGCGCCTGTTCCGACACGCCCAGGCAAATTACGGCCGCACTGCTCTCTGCCTTTCCGGCGGCGCCGCCTTCGCCTACTATCACCTCGGTGTCGTCCGCGCCTTGCTCGACGCCGACCAGCTCCCGGACGTGCTGGCCGGCACGAGCGGAGGGGCCCTCATCGCCGCCCTGGCCGGCACCCGCACCAACGAAGAGCTGCGCCGGCTGCTGGTGCCGGCGCTGGCCGGACGCATCACCGGCTGCCGCGAGCCCCTGGCCGTCTGGCTTCCGCGCTGGTGGCGTACGGGAGCCAGGTTCGATGCGCTGGCCTGGGCGGCTCAGTGTAGCTGGTGGACGAGGGGATCGCTGACGTTCCGTGAGGCTTACGAGCGAACCGGCCGCGTGCTCAACATCTCGTGCGTGCCCGCCGATCCGCACTCGCCTGCCATGCTATGCAACTACCTGACGAGCCCGGACTGCGTCATCTGGTCGGCCGTGCTGGCGTCGGCCGCCGTGCCGGGCATCCTGAACCCGGTCGTGCTCATGGCCAAGGCCCGGGACGGCTCGCTGGCGCCCTACTCGTTTGGCCATAAGTGGAAGGACGGCAGCCTACGGACCGACATTCCCATCAAGGCGCTCAACACGTACTTTAACGTCAACTTTACCATCGTGAGCCAGGTCAACCCGCACGTCAACGCCTTCTTCTTCTCCTCGCGCGGCTCCGTAGGCCACCCGGTCACACACCGCAAAGGCCGCGGCTGGCGGGGCGGCTACCTCATGTCGGCCATGGAGAACTACCTGAAGCTGGACATGCAAAAGTGGCTTCGCTTCATCCGGCACGCCGAGCTGCTTCCCCGGCCCCTGGGCCAGGACTGGAGCCAGCTGTGGCTGCAGAAGTTCAGCGGCAACATCACCATCTGGCCGCGGTCCGCGCCGTCGGATTTCTGGCATATCCTATCGGACCCGGACGCGAGGCGGCTGGCGCGGATACTGCACGAGGGGCGGCAGAGCGCGTTCCCCAAGCTCAAGTTTATCGCCAACCGGCTGCGGGTCGAGAGGCTGGTTGAGCAGGGTAGGAGAGAGATGCGTAGGGCGATGGGACGGGCGGAGGAGGAAGAGGAGGAGGAAGAGGAGGAGGAGGAGGAGGAGGAGGAGGAGGGGGGGGAAGGAGAAGAAGATGAAGATGAAGAAGATGAAGATGAAGAAGAAGAAGAAGAAGAAGAAGAACAAGAGGGGCTGAGGAGATTGCTGGTAGGTGAGTTGACGGAGTCGGTGGCGAGTGAGGGGGGGGGGGAGGGAAGGGGAGGAGACGGAGTTTGAGGAGGGGGATCAAGGGGTGGATGGAGGAGAGGACAGGATGAATTGATGAATGGATGGATGATGGGGGTTCAAGGTCACTTACCTATTCACCTACCTACCTACCTACCTACCTACTAGTATCTAGCTACCTACCCAGGTAAGGGAAGCTTGGGTAGGCAGCTGTAGTTGTAGATGTAGACGGGTAGGTGAAGGGGAGAGCCAGCCAATAATGACAAGACGAACAAACAGGTTCCATATCCATGTGGTTGGTTGGTGGTGGTGGTTGAGCTTTGCTTGCCGGTTGACGGGAATACGATTAGCCGTTGGGTGAATCTTCGGTGCCCGTCCGGTGCCCGTCCCGTGTATGGAGCCCGAAGCGTGGAAGCCACTCTCGGCCGATAGACAGGCAGCACCTGAAAGCTCCCCTAAGCTCCGCCTACTAGGTTACATATACAGTTGACTTGATAGGCGAAACGAGAAGGCGGATGTACTTTCGCTTACAATTTATACGCACATTTTATATGATTTTGCTCGTATCTCGTGGCAGGCCACTATATATATACACGCATATATATATAGAAGGGTCACGTGCGAGACCTGCTTGTTCATGTGAACAGCCAGCGAGCCACCACCTGGGGGTTGCAACGATGGGGGTCACATGAGCGATCGGAGCTGCGTTGCGATAGCAGTCGACATATACATACTAGGTGGGTAGGTAGGTAGGTAGGTACACCAGATGCCATGTTCGGCAAGAGATGCATGTCACGACGGTGGTGGGAGACGGGGATGAATTCGAGCAGCAACTGCCAGGGGGAGACTGCTAGGGGAAGAGGATGCTTTCAGACCATGTGCTTCCGACGTCAAGGACCATCCAAGCACGGTTCGTCCCGGCTACGGCGGCGCTGATCGTCAGCGGCGCGCAACAGAGACACCGTCGTCCCAGAGGGGGGCGTATGTGTGAAAGTATCGAGGAGCACGAGCATGGAAACAACGGGTCGGCATTCGTATTGGAAGGAAGCCCCTTTTTTGATCCATCAGGCGGCTTTGCATTTGCATTGTTCCCTATGAGCCGTCAACCGCCGGACTCGAATCGGTGGTCAGCTATGATATCCTGCCGCTGCCGATGGATGCCTTTCCTCCGGCATGCGACGCTGGCTGGCGGGTGTATGTATGTGTATATGTGTGTGTGTGTCTGTGTGTGTCTGTAGGCGGCGGCGGGAAGGAAGCTTTCCCGTGGCGCGGCCGGCCGCGGCAGCCGGAGCGCGTCACCACCACCTCCCACCCCCCCTTGGCGGGGGGCGGGCCCTGCTTCCGTCTGTCCTATTGATTTGCCCTATCTACCTAATACCCGCCTACCAACCTACCTACCTACCTACTACTACCAAAGGTAGATAGTTACTGGGTATCTACAGATTGCGGCCCGTCTGAGAACCTTGATTGGGGTAAATAGATATCGGGGTTCTTCAAGGGGGGGAAGGGCCGGGGAGGAAGGGAGACGTGTGGTGGGTTAATGATAGGCCGTCGATTGATAACACTCCTCCTGCAAAGCATCGTGCCGGACTTGCCCATGCTTCGTTTGGAGTGGAACCTTGCTGCGAATAGGGAGAGACAAACCGTCGTGGAAAACAAAGACATAGCATACACAGATGGACGACAAAAGACTCCGGCTGCCGGCCCCTTGCTCGCTTCATCCGGCCCAACTGATGCCGGGCCGCAACCGCCGTTCGTCCTACTTTCCCCCTTCTCCTCTTCCTGAGCCTTGCTTCCTGAGCCTTGTCCTCCTCCTCCTCCTCCTCCTCCTCCTCCTCCTCCTCCTATACCCCCTTGACCGCATTCCTTCTCTTTCCCCTTCTTTCCTCGGCATCTCCCGCCATATCCTCCGCCCACGCGCTCAGAAACCGCCACCTCCACCGCCCTCCGTCTCCTGAGACAACTGTCCGTCCCCCCTGAGCACCGCCCGTCACACACCAACCCGCCCTCGCTAATCGCCGAGTCCACGGCCGCGTCTCGCTTGCCTACATCCTCGGCGTCTCCCGAGGCCGAGGCCGAGACCGAGCCCTGCCAATGTCATCTGCTGAGCCCGCCAACGCTCGTTTCGTCTGGTGTCGCATGCTGTGCGAGGACGCCGCCCCGTACCACCAACGCTCGCCTCTCCTCGTGTGTGCTCGGTGTAATTTGTTGTTTCCCAGCGCCGTCCATGTCTCGTCCTGGCTGCCTCACAGTCGGCTGTCGATGCCAGCCGGCCTGCTGTCAGCGGCCCAGTGCGAATCCGGCCAAACCAACCGGATCGCTTCCCAGATGTGGCTGTCCAGAGCACGAGGCGTCAGTCGCACCCTCCTTGGAGGCCTCGCGACGGGATCCCCCTTACCTGACGTGGACAATCTCGAGCCCGTCCTTGACCTCCTGTGGCAGGTCCTTGATGTCCTTGCGGTTCTGTGTCGGTAGCAACACAGTCTTGACGCCAGCACGGAGTGCCCCGATCAATTTCTCCTTGATGCCTCCGACGGCCGTGACTCGGCCGCGGAGCGATATCTCACCCTGTCGCACGCGTCAGCCATGGCACTCCCTCGACCCCGTCGCTGCCACGTACCGTCATGGCCATGGTGGGCGGCACCGGCTTTCCGGAAAACAGAGAAATCAGCGCAATGGCCTGACCGATGCCACTGCTCGGGCCGTCCTTGGGGATGGCCCCTGACGGGCAGTGGACGTGGATGCTCCGCTGCTTCATGATGTCGGCCGCCGGCTCCGACGTCAGTCCCAGCTCAAACGCGTGCGCCTTTACCCACGACAGGGCCACCTCGACGCTCTCCTTGAGCACGTCGCCCAGCTTTCCCGTCAGCTGCACCCTACCGCTCCCCGGCATGTCGGCCACCTCGATGAAGAGGATGCTGCCGTTGCCCCCCGAGCTGTACGCCACGAGACCCGTCACGATGCCCGGCCGGCTCGTCTTCTCGGCAATCTCTTCCTCAAACTTCTCGATGCCCAGAATGTCCTCGACATCGGCCACCGTGAGCTTCGACCGGTACCGGTCCAGGCCGCCGCCGTCCCTGGCCTCGGCGAACTCGACGGCTTTGGCGCGACATACCGAGCCGATCTCGCGTTCCAGGTTGCGAACCCCTGACTCACGAGTGTACGACTCGATAATCTTGGACACGACATCCTGCTGGAAGTCAACCAGGCCCTCGGCTAGTCCGTTGACGCGCATCTGCTTCGGTATCAGATGCTGCATCGCAATGTGGCGCTTCTCCAGCGTCGTGTAGCCGGGCAAGTAGATCATCTCCATCCGGTCCAGCAGCGGCGGCGGTATCGTGTCCAAGCTGTTGGCCGTCGCGATGAAGAGGATCCGAGAGAGGTCTATGGGCATCCCGACGTAGTGGTCCTGGAACGAGTGGTTCTGCTCCGGATCGAGGACCTCGAGCATGGCCGCCGACGGATCGCCGTGGACGCTGGCGATGCCCACCTTGTCTATCTCGTCCAGGAGGAAGACGGGGTTGGCCACGCCCACCTTTCGCAGCCCCTGGATGATCAAGCCCGGCATCGCCGCCACGTACGTCCTCCGGTGGCCGCGGATCTCGGCCTCGTCCCTGACGCCGCCCAGCGAGATGCGATGGAACTTACGGCCTAGCGCCGTGGCCACCGACTTTGCCAGGCTCGTCTTTCCCACGCCCGGGGGGCCGACTAGTAGCATGATGGGCGACTTGTCCACCAGGCGCTGCGACCGCAGCATCTGCAGCTTGGCTCCGTGTGCTAGCGGGTCGCCGTTGTTGGCGGTCGACTCCAGCAGCCCGTCGTCGGCCTCGGGGTCGCGAGAGTCCGCCTCTGCTCTGCGTATTTTGTCGTCTACCTCGTCATTGATGGACTGTTTGAGCCTCAGAACGGCCAGGTACTCGATCAGTCTCCGCTTGACCTTGTCCAGGCCGTAGTGATCGTCGTCCAGCTGCTTGCGCGCCCTGACAAGCGTTTCGGGACCGAGACGGTCATCCGTCGTGGCGGCCCAGGGTATCTCGGACAGCGTCTCCAGCCAGTTGCGCGTAACCTGATACTCCTGGTTCATGGGCATCATCTTTTGCAGTCGTCGCAGCTCGCGGTCGACGGCCTTGGCCACGTCGACCGGCAGATTTGCGGCCTGCAGCTTCTTTTTGAGCTCGTCCAACTCGCTCGCCTCCTGGTCGTCGGCGGCATCGTTGCCGGAAGGGGGGACGAAGCTCATCCCCGGCATAGGGGCAGGTGGGGTTGACTTCTTGACCGGTTTCTCGCCAAGGCGATCGAGGATCTGAACCGGCACCGAAGTCAAAGTGGTGATTCTGAAGACGTTCTTGATGCCCCCAAGCTGCCGCTCCAGAAGCTCGATGACCTTTGTCATCCGGACCTTGACGTCCAGGGCGGCCAGAACGCCGAGCTTCTCCTCGTGGGAGATTTCGACCAAATTTGTGATGAAGTCGGCGAGTAAGCCGGCCTCCTTGAGTTCCCTTTTGAGGATGAGAAGTTCGAGGCGCTTCGTCACCGAAGGGGAGAGAGCGGGGCCGTCTCTGGACCGCGGTAACAGTGACGAGATCCTCAGGATGGTGACGAGCTCTCTTGAGCGCAGCTTGAGCAGTGCGAATAGGTCCTGCAGTTGCTTGTCGGTGACGTCGACTGGGAAAGGGGGTAGGTCAGTATGTAGATTTGGTTGGGGTTTAGAGAGCGGGGAGCAACGGACTTGCATCGGTAAAGTAGGTGACCTTTGCCTCGGAGAAGGGACTTTCGCTCGTTATGTTATCTATCCTGATGCGAGACGTGCCCTCGACTCGGAGGGCAAACTCGCCCGAGCCGCGGCCATCGATGCCGACAATCTTAGCGGCGACACCGAAGCCGAAGAGGTCATCGCCATGGGTCCCGTTGGCGTCGAGGTGCTCGAAGCGGGAGCCAGCAAGCTCTTCACCATTGCTGATAAGAAGTTGTCCAGTCGGTCCGACGAGGGGCGAGGATGCGGGGACGCAGGCGATGGGGATGCCGTCGATGCGGCCATCTCGGCCCTTGGCGGCCGCTCTTTCGTAGACGTGAGCAACGAGGGCCGGAATATCAGGGCGTCCAGAGCTGACGGTGATGCGCTGGACAAGGCCTGGCAGGAGAACGGCGCCCCTGGCGAGCGGAATCAGTGGCAGCGTCGCAACCTGTGACCTGCCCATGGCGGAAGTTGTGAGGACTCGGAGCCTGAGCCGCGGCCTGGTGACGACGACCAAGCTAGTGCTTCACCGGCGACGAGGAAGAGAAGCAATACATGCGGCGAAGACAAGCGATGATGATTGAAGCTGCGTCGATGTCGGACGCCTCGAAGTTGACGACGTGGTGGAGGTTGAAGCGAAGAGGAAGGGGGGGGGGGACATCACAATGGCGGAAGGGGGCCGAGCTTTGTCTGCCTCGGCACATAAACTGCCGTACTGCGTACGACGTTGCCGGTGCGGATTTGTACAACATGGAAAGTAGAAGGGACTTGTGAGTACGCAAGCCGTCGACCGTTTCAGCCCGTGGAGTGACGGCACATGTCGGCACTGGAAAGAACGGAAACCGCAGCCGATGCTGTTGCTAATAATGCATTTACTAGTAGATGTAACATTGTTCTGACTATTCAAGGGTCTTGTAGCATCTAAAGACGAAGAGAAGGGATGATATGAAGACGACTCGATCCCTCACTCAGGTAGGTAGACGGCGGTACCGCCCGAGTCCGGGTACGAAGCCGTACAGTGCGTTGTCTCGGAGCGAGGCAGTGGGCAGATGTCAGCGGCCTGTCAGATTTGGCTTTGCAGAAACTGCACGAAAAGGGTCAAATACCATCCTCCGTCTCCTCACGCTTCGCCACCCGTGTCCGAGGACTCGAACAAGGCATCCATCCGTCAAGATGGCGGGAATCCCGCCAAGGAATCCCGCAAAGGTTATCGAGATGCTGACTCAGCAGTCGCAGCGGCCGTTGCGGAGAGAGAGAGAGCACGTGGAACAGCGGGGCCCCACGGCGACGCGAAGGCGGGATTCAATTAAAACTAGGTGGTTTGCGCGACGCGTCTGTCCCCCATTTCCATATACAACCAAACCATCATTGGGCCCATCATGTGTAAGTTGAACCGCTCTCCTCGCATCCCAGGTCGCGATACTCAGACGACGCGCAATCTAGCTGCATACGCCGGTTACTCCAAACCGTCATACGGCGCCCAAGGCGGCGATGATTCTGGCGGCTTCTTCGCCGGTGGCTCGCAACAAGGCAGCCAAAGCGGAGCCGGAGCCAAGGTGCGTCTGATCTTGAAGACTTTGTCAACTGCGCGCTGTGTTGCTAACTCATCTCCAACTCTCCAGGCTTACCAGGACGAGTCGCTGCGGCCCGTCACCATCAAGCAGGTTCTCGAAGCTGAGGAGGCCTTTTCCGGCGCGGACTTCAAGATCGACGGCTCGGCTGTGACGCAAATCACCTTTGTCGGTCAGGTGCGCAGCATAAACCCGCAATCCACGAACATCACCTTCAAGATCGACGACGGCACCGGCCAGATCGAAGTCAAGAAATGGATCGACGCCGACAAGCAGGAGGATGCCGATCCGGGTTTCGAGCCGGACTCGCACGTCCGCGTCTGGGGTCGTCTCAAGTCCTTCTCCAACAAGCGCCACGTCGGTGCTCACGTCATCCGTCCCGTCACCGACTTCAACGAGGTTAACTACCATCTACTCGAGGCCACCTACGTCCACCTCTTCTACACACGCGGACCCCAAGGTGGCGGCGACGCGGCTGCCAACAACGGCGATAGCATGTTTGTCGACGGTGGCGGTGGTGCTGGTGCTGGCGGAGGCGGCGGCGGCGGTCAGGACGCTCACATGTCCGGCAAGCTCTCTGGCTGCTCGGCGGCCGCCAAGAAGATGTACAACTTTATGAATGACACACCCGGCGGCAACGAGGGCATCCATCTCAACGTCATCACCAGCTCGACGGGTATGCCTGTACGCGACGTGCTGAACGGGGCCGATGAGCTGCTGGGGCAGGGCCTGGTCTACACAACCGTCGACGACGAGACGTGGGCCATCCTAGAATACTGAGCCGTCTTTTGTACAGCGGGGTTAGAGAAGAAAAGGAACGGGCATAATTTGGCTGAGTGTACCAATACTCGGGCGAAACGACGACGTGACGAAACAAAATTCATCATTCTTGGTTCAGATTTAAGGGGGGGGGGGGGGGGGGGCGCAGAAGCGAGTATCTCCAAGCTGTAAACTACAGCAAAAAAGAAGATAAAAATAAAAGGAGAGGCAAAAGATTGGCAACTCAAAGTACACAACGCTGCCTAGACTTTGACGCCCTCGTTGGACGACTCGGTCTCAGAGGCGCGCAGCTGGACAGGATGCGGCTCACGAACCATACAACACAGCCGGATAGGCACAGGCCCACGCTTCAGCTCAATAAGCGACTTTGTCTCGAAGCCAAACTTTGCGTAGAAGCCGTTGTTGCTGCCCGACGTCGACTCGAGATATATGGGTCGGTTCTCGGCATCAGCCTGGAGGGGGGGGAGATTTGCGCATCATGGTCAGTTCCTATGGAAGACACCCGGGGGGGGGGAAGGGGGGGAAGGGGTTTCGACTGAGATGGTCAAGCCTGCCTTTTGCGTCACGTCGCGAATCAACTTGGAAGCGTAGCCGCGACCACGGGCACTAGGCTTGGTAGCGATATAGCCGAGATACCAGGTATCGTTGTTTCGCTCGCCCATGGTCTTCTCGCGCGTATCGTGCAGCGCGGGCACGAGCTCATCGAAGAAGCGCTTTCGAGCCTCGACGGGCAACTGATAGGCGAGACGCCAAGTGCCGCTTCGGAAGGTAGCCCACCAGTCGTCCATGAACTTTCCAGGAGGCGTCCATAGGGCTATGGCGTCGTAGTCCGGCCCGATGGTGGTGACGATGCCTCGGATCCGATAGGCGGCGAAGGTGCATGACATGATGCGCAGATGAAGCGCCCAAGTCTGCTCGGCCGTCAGGTTCGAACCGTCACCGGCGAGGAGGTAGACGCTCAGCGGATCCGAGGCAAAGGCAAAAGCGAGCGAGAAGGAGGCCTCGCGACGCTCACTCATCGGCACCTCTCGCACCGAAGTCAACCATGTCGCCGGCGTGAGCGACGACGCTTCTAGGTCGCGTGACGGGGCTGCCGATGAGGAACCTCCGGTCGGGGCCGACGTCTCGGCCTCCGGACAACTCGGCTTACTACCGGCCGGATTCATGGCTCACGTGGCGAATGAAGATGAAAACGAAAAGGACGTGTACGATGCAGCCGCGGGTCGCAAGACCATGGCCAGCCGCGTCGGCGGAATCGGGTGTGAGCTGGTCGTAGAGACGGTCCCATCCGAGGCAGGACAGGCAAGGCTGGGGGGGGGGCTTGGGGTGGGCGTCAAGTCTGGTCGCTGAAGCAGAGATGTTCTGTTGTGGCGGGAAAGACGAGGGGCGAGAGGGAGCAAAAAGGAAGTAGAAGAAAATCAGGATGCATGGAGGATATATTCCCCCCCCCCCCCTCCCAGGTTAGACAAGGGGCCACAGCTTGGCCAAGCGGGCCAGGCCGAGACTGTGGATGCCACAGCAGACATCGTGACCGACCCCCCCCCCCCGCGCCTCTAGCAGGCCGACGCGGCCCCGTTGGACCGAATGCGGAGCCGGCCAAAAGAGAAAAAGAGACGGCAGTCGGGCCAAGGACCCGATCGATCACACATGGTCACATCCTAGAACTAGTAAGACGGTAAGACTAGCAGGGTGCAACAGGGAGGCGCCAAATCTCGCATCACCATCATCAATCGTCCATCTTTCTGCCCACGCGTTGACCTGATTGGCCGGAACACTCGGGCAGCTGAAAAAAAAAAAAGGAGGGGGGGGGGGGAAAAAGGG
>LAZP02000268.1:11580-26257 GCA_001272575.2 Ophiocordyceps unilateralis | reverse complement strand
TTTTTTTTTTTATTTATTTTTATTTTTTATTTCATTTCATTTCTCTTCCCCTTTGTCGAGAACTTTAGCCAAGGTTTGTTTATTTCACATAAATTCGACGACATTCACACAAGTCTGAAAATCCTTCTTCTTTCTCGGTATGAATTCTTCAACGACATCTGACTTTACCCTAGCAGAATTCTACCCTGCTGCTTCATAGAGCAAATTGCTACAAACACCCTCGGGTCTTTTCCAGGAGAGGCTTCTTCTTTGCCCCCCCCTTTCCCCTGAATAAAAGTGCCCGTTACTAGCAGGTACCCGCGCCGCTACTACCTAGTACAGGTAGGTAGGTAGGTAGGTAGGTAGGTAGGTAGGTAGGTAGGTTGATAGATGGAGGCCGGGATAGGAGCTGCCCCGTAGCCGTGAGCACGGAACTCCGGCGTCGTACTCGGCACGGACAGAGTATGACCGAGGCCCACGCATTCCATGCTATTGGTTTGGTTTTTTTTTTCGTTGCCGTCGTCGTCGTCGTTGTCATCATCATCATCATCATCATCATCATCATCATCGTCGTCGTCATCATTAAAAACGTCATCAACATCCTCTTCAATCTCTTCATCTTCCTCACCTTCCTCATCTTCCTCATCATCTTCATCGTCGTCGCCATGTCATCAACCACGGAAGCCGCCTACTTCGCCACGACGCCTCCACCCGCCCAACTCGAATGGCTGACCTCACGAGCGCGCACCTTCATCTCCCACCACGCAGCCAGCGGCCGACGGGTGGCACTCGTAACATCGGGCGGGACGACGGTACCTCTGGAGCGACAAACGGTTCGCTTCATCGACAACTTCAGCGCCGGAACACGGGGAGCTACGAGCGCAGAGCGACTGCTCACGGCCGGATACGCCGTCATCTTCCTCCATCGTCAATTCAGTCTCCAGCCTTACGCTCGACATTTCTCCCACGATGCTAGCGGTGGTACGGGCCTGCTCGACCTGTTGGAGACGACGACGGATAATGATGATGATGATGATGATGATGATGATGAGAAGGAGGAGGAGAAGAAGAAGAAGAAGAAGAAGAAGAAAGAGGAAAAGCAGAGGGAGGTGGTGGTCAGGGTCAAGAAGGCGGAAGCCAAGAATGTCGCTCGCGTTTTGAAGCACTATCGGGCTGCGTGCCATGACAATCTACTCCTGCCGTTGGCCTTTGTCACTGTCGGCGATTATCTTCATTCGTTGAGGGCTGTGGCTTCGCTCATGAGGCCCTTGGGACCCAGGGCTTTGCTCTATCTCGCCGCTGCCGTGTCCGATTTCTTCGTCCCGCCGGAACGAATGGCGGAGCACAAGCTACAATCCGGCGGCGAAGCCGTAACCGACGACGACGACGACGACAACAACAACAACAACAGCAGCAGTCCTCATCCACGAGAGCAGCAACAACAACAAAAAGGCCGTCGTCTCGTCGTCGATCTCGACCCGGTCCCCAAATTCCTCAAAAGCCTCGTCGACGGCTGGGCTCCCGAAGGCCTCATCGTATCCTACAAGCTAGAAACGGATCCAAGGATGCTCATCGCCAAAGCCCGCGCTTCCCTACGTCGATACCAGCACCACCTCGTCATAGGGAATCTGCTCGCCACCCGAAAATGGGAGGTGGTCTTCGTCCAGCCTGAACCCAGCCCTGTGCGTTGGCTTCGTCTTCCTGCTGCTGCTGCTGCTGCTGCTGCCGCTGCTGCTGCCGCTGCCACTGCCGCCAAGGAAGTTGGTGACGAGGAGATGCCGTTGCCGTTGGAGAAACTACCGCCGGGTGAGCCGGATGCGGAGATTGAAGCGCTCATCATTCCGGCTGTTGCCGAACTGCATGATGCCCATATTGCTGCTTTCAAAAAACCGTAAGCAGAGACAGGTCTAGGAAAAAAAAGATGAATGGACAACAAAGCCCTGCCTCTCTACCTCGCTATCTCCCTTCCCATCTCCCTCCCCAAAAGAAAACACCCAAATAAATATATCCTACAGAATAACCCCGAAGAAAAAAACAAAGAAGAAGGGAGAAAGAAAGACAAAGAAGTAAAACACGAGAAAATATATATATAAGCCATGTCTCGACAGCGTTCGGGCCCTCCGTGAGACAGCGTCTTAGTCTTGGGGGAAAAAAAGGGGGACAACACCCCTCCCTCATCTTCTCTCTGTCTCTAGTCTCTGCTGGACAGCCAGAGCCATCCACGGCTTTTGCTTCTGCGGCTGGATGGCCTTTTTTTTTTTTTTTTAACTTCACATGACAACGTCACCGTCAAAAGGATACCGATTGCGAAAAGGCCTCCTTTTTTTTTCCCCAAAAAAAAGACACATAATCATTTCAAGATTGCTCTCTTCCTACATAGACCCCCATCCATATGACACCCCTCGTCTCTCTCTCTCTCTTTCTGTTTTTTACGTATGTTTTTTTTTTGTTTTGTCTGACCCGGGACGCCGCACCGTCGTGCATAATCATCACCCTCGTCTTCGGGAAAGCCACACACGTACGTTGCTCCCTTTCCTCCTCCCCGACAAACGGGGGTATCGAGAAAGCGTTCCATGGTTTAGAAGAGAAAGAGAAAACAAAAAAAGATGAAGAAAGGGGGTGGGGGAGGGGGGGAAAGAAAAAAATAGAGAAATACCACAGACGGGGGGTTTGCTGAGATGACGCCGCCCGAGAGACGACAGACAGACCAAAAAAAAAAAAAGGGGGAAAAAAAAAGGAAGGAGAAAGATTGTGTTCAGTACACGGCCAGCCACCGCTTCCAGCCCAGATGCCAGACCTTGGCCAGCAGCATGCAGAGCGCTGAACCGACGTAGACGGCGCCGGTGAGGACGATGAGACTCGTGTAGGAGCCGTTGCTGGCGCGGACGATGGATCCGCCGATGGGGACGCCGAGGAGGCAGGCAAAGGAGACGACGGTGTAGGTGGTAGCGTAGTATCGACCGTAGTTGCGCGTCTTGCACATGCGTCCGATGCAGACGGGCGCGATGGCGATGCTGGTCCCGCTGGCGAAGCCGAAGACGAGGGAGAAGACGATGATGCCGGCCGCCGTATGACCGAGCGGGAGCCAGACGCAGAGACAGGCCACGAGCGAGAGGAGGACCGAGGCGAGACAGGTGTTGAAGGGACCGACCACGTCGGCGTAATAGCCCGGAAGAGCGCGGCCGACGACGGAGCCGGCGTTCATGATGGGCAGCAGGTGAAAGGCAAACGACTGGTCGAAGCCCCTGTGGAGCGCGTACGTCGAGATGAAGGTCAAGGGGATGAAGAGCGAAAACTCGAGCAGGAAGATGGCCACCGTCGTCAGCGTAAAGGGCACCTGACGAAGAATCCGCAGATCCGGATGGGCCGTCGCGTCACGAGCCGGCGGTAGACGCGATCGCACCAGAAGCACGCCCACGAGGCCGCAAGCCAGACAGGCCAGGGCCAGGGCACGCGTTGCCCAGCCGTAGCCGACGCGGTCGAAGAGCGAGGTGAGCATGAGGGGGAAGACGATGCCGCCGATACCGCCCGCCGTCGACGCCATGCCGGTCGCGAAGCCCCGTCGACGCCGGAACCAGTGGCCCACGGCGGCGATGCAGGGTGTGAAGAGGAGCGAGGTGCCGAAGCCGGCGAGGACGCCGAAGGAGAGGACGAACTGCCAGAGCTCTGTCGGGAGAAGAAGAAGAAGAAGAAGAAGAGAAGAGAAGGGTGTTAGTCCGAAGAGAGAGCTAAAAAGGGGAGTCGAATGGTTGGAGAGTAGTGATGAGAGGAGAGAGAGAGAGAGAGAGAAAAGGGGCAAAACTCGCCTTGACAGAAACTCATCAACAGCACACCGGTAAAGGTGCTCACACAGCCAGCAACAACCAACCACCTCGGCCCATACTTGTCAAAAACCGGCCCGATATAGACACCACAAAAGAAGGATAAAAAGGTATAGGTGGAAAAGATCCATCCGACGGTGCCCTCACTATGATGGCGTAGCTGGTGGCGAAGCGTATACGCCTGAAAGATGCCAACCGTATTCATCAGTCCCATCGACGAAACCATGGCGAACCAGCTGCCGAGGACGACAAGCCAGGCGCGCAAGCCGCCTTCGGGGTACGCCTCTTCGTACGAGGCCGAAGAGGCCCGCTTCTCGAGGGCGTCGCCGTCGGCGCCATCATCTTCGCAGACCGAGGCGGCGGCTTCGTCGTCGTCGTCGTCGTCGGTGGCGACGGCGGCGGCGGCGGCGGCGACGGCGGCGGTACTCGTCGTCGTCGTCATCGTAGTAGTGGCCGCGCTGTCGTCGTCGTCGTCGTGCAGCGCGCGAGAGTTGACTTGGTGTACGTCCATTGGTTGTGGTTGTGTGTTTTTTTTTTTTGGAGGTGGTGGTGGTGGTGGTGGTGCAGGTGGTGGTTTTTCTTTTTTTTTGGCCTCGTTGCTGCCTTCCGGTCGAGCTAGAGGGAGGGGCACACACGGGGGACAAGAGGGGACAGAAGGACAGACGGAAGAAGAGAAGAAGAGAAGAAGAAGAGAGAGAGAGAGAGAGAGAGAGAGAGAAAGACGTCACCCGAGGCGGTAGACTGTGCTTGTTATCGTCGTTCCAACTGAGAGATGACGAGGTGGCGATCGGTCGATCACACAGAAATCATAGGGCATCAACACCATCCTGAAGAGAAGAGGGGGAGATTCGACAAAACGCAGGGGAAAGGCGGGAGCGGGAACCGGGGAAAGAAAAACCAAATCAAATCCGATCCTCCGGGCGCCAAATCAAAATATACCACCTCGCGCAGCCGAGATCCACCGGACACGATCGGGCTTCGCCGCCGAGCGAAGCCGGTGGTCCACGGCGGATGGACATTGGCAGCGCTTCCGACATGTTCGCTTCCACTCCTTCGCCTCGACAGCCGCGGAACCAACGCCGCCCTCTCCCATCAAAGATCCCATTCCCAGTCCCATTCCCATTCCCATTCTCCAGTCACTCATCTCTTTCTCACTCGAGTCCTTGACGCCAACAGCCATTTCTTCCACTCTGTCGGCCAGCGCCGCTCCCTATCCCCGTCGAGGGGACCCACCCCGTCGACTGTTGTCTTGTCTTGTCTTGTCCCTTTTTTTTTTTTTCCCTTTTCCTTTCCCCTTCTCTCATGTCCCTCTCCGTTTTGCTTTTTTCACTTCGTCTCCCCGCCCCGCTGGCGGAATGCTTCCATCCTTCTTCTTCCCAAGCCCCATCCGGGGTCCGCGGCCATCATCAATCCAGTCAGCGGGAATTCGGACCCTGGACCCTTGTCGTGGCTTCTTGGCCTGTCGTCAATCGTCATCGTCAATCAACCGCGTCACTCGTCCGATTTGGCATCCTCCACTGTTGCCTTCTTCAGGTAGCCCTCTCTTTCCAGCCGCTCCGCCTCCTCTGGCTCCATCAAGCCGCCCCGTCCGCGTCCCTTGGCCATCTTGATCTGGACCGCTGTCGGCACAAAGGCCGTCACGGCTTCTTTCTGCAAGTCGCGCATCACCGGCTTCGATTCGTAGACGGTCTTGTGCTCGATAGCCGGCGCAACCTCTTTTTTCGCTGATGCCGGCTCGCTTTGTTCCGTCTCGCCGCGTCGGAGAGCCCGCCGTGCCTTCCGCTTCGCGTGCCATCGGTCCAAAACCTCTCGCGGTATCGGTGGCGGCGTGTCTCGCGGCATGGGGATGCTGCGCACCTCGGCCGGCACCTCTTCGTCGTCGTCGTCGCTGTCGCTGGCCGCGCCCCGCGAGTCGCGTCTCCGCTTGCCAAGCACTCCGTCGCCGTCGCGCCCATGTCCCAGGGCTGGCGCCTGATGGCCGAGAGCATCCCTCGCCCGCTTCACCGCCTTCAGCTCCTTCTCCAGACCCTGTAGGAGCTGCTCCTGATGACGCGAGAGCTTGTCGCCCCGGTCGCCGGTCGCTTTGAGGTCGTCGATCTGCCGCTGGATGCGGTCGGGATTCTTGCGCGCAAGCTTCTCGTTACGCCGTTCCTGCACCTCAGCCTTGCCTGCCGCCGAGTAGGTTAGCGACGGCTACCCCTTCTTCGCTGCCCGCGCCGCCCACCTTTCTTGATGGCCCGCGCCTTGTCGGCCTTTCGCTGGGCCTGCACTGGATTGTAGTTTCGCTCCTTGGGCATCGTGAAGCTTGATCGTGTAGTTTGATCGTGTCTGCGGCTCGTGCCGAGTCTGACCGAGAGTGACGTTGCGCCTGTGTTTTTTTCTTTTCCACGCTTGCCATTGGCTGCTGACTAAGCTATTTTGTTTCCGCCTACCTCTACCTCTACCTCTACCCTGTACCCACCTCTACTCACCTGCTTAGGCTCCTCTCCTACCTCCCGCCTTATGCCACCACACCTTCATGCCACACCTCCAAACTTATTTATCATTGACGTCTACAGCCTTTTACTCTAGCAGTAATATGCCACGGATGTATCGTTTTGTGTGAGTATGCGTACCGTGTCTCCACAAGACCGCCCTTGAAACCAAATGCCGCATTCACGTTGAGCAAAAAATAGACAACCATGGCAGAGGCTCCGTCAGCGTCATTGAGTGATCGTGACCTGTATGCGAGTGCTCCGGGTATGGATGAAGCTTAAGATACTAAACAAACCTTTTCTCTCCTCCACTTGTCAGTTTATACACCGACTGTAGACAAGACCTTTCTTGGATTGGGAGCTCAGGTAGATCGTGTCTGATACGGAAAGACCGGGTTGAACAGGTCATCAAGTGACACACATGGACGACCATAAACAGCGGCTTTTACCGCCTCTACAGTCCAAAAGCTGTAAGACCTCCTCTCCCGAAAATAGGGGTGACCTCGGTGAGTTTACTGCATAGGTAGGTAAGTAGTCTGTGGGTTACAAGACCTCAAAGGACACCTCGCTTCCTTGCAGCAATCATGGGCTCATGGTGTATGGACCGTCGAGAATACAGTCACAGCCTGGTAAGTAATGGCTTTCCTGATCAACGCTTTGACAGCCGATTCCATGAGCCAACGAGCCAAGCGGCGCGTGCTGTCAGACGGAGACCGGGGGGCGAAACCACGGTCCGGCAAGCTCGACTCAATCCCGATCCATCTCGTCACATGCAGAATCGATACCTACCCATCATCGACTCTTTTCTCTAAGGCGGGGGAGGGGCTGGCAAACGAACCTCTGGCAGCGCCTCCTCTTCAGGCCAAGATCAGCGAGCTTTGACAGCCGATAGGGCGTGCCGTGCCGGTCGATCGGACAGGCACCGGGGGGGGGGGGGGTCACAGGGCAGCCGGTCTGTTGATTCGGGCGCTTAGGGCCGGTCGCCGCACGTGCTCTGGCTCTGCAAGTGTGTCATGAGGCATGCGGCGGCAGTGCATACGCCTCGAGAGGGTAGCCTTGGAGTTGAATGGAGGAACACGTGCCAGATATGGCCTGGGAAACTGATTGGGTCGGGGCGAGGGCCGTGGAAGCTAGCTGGGGTTTATATCTTGATATTGCCGGTTTAGCCAGCTGTTGGGTTCGGCCGATGTGTTTTGTTCTTAGCAGCCTGCCTAATTCTGACGGTATCTCGAGGGATGCCCTGCATATTTGCAGAACACGGTACTTGGAAGACTGCGGTCATTGTTTCGTACTTGGCGAGAGTATTCCAGGCTAGGCGGAGGAGAAGGAGAGCAGACCGCTTTGAGGTGGCAGGACTTGTTTTCGAGAATACGCTTGTTCCTCGGTCCAACACAAGATCAGCATGATAAACCGAAACGGCGTGAAAGCACCGACAGTCGATCAGACCAAAGCGTTTCCTTCCGTGCAGGACAAGAGCTTCCTCTAGTCTGTACGGGGTTTAGAACAAAGGCCGAGCGAGGCTGATGAGTGTTCAGGGACACCTACAGTAAGATGATGACCATGCGGCCACCACGACGACCCCTCTGCCGCTAGTGCGGTAGCAACTCGGCCATACTTCCCAACTAGAGCCCACACGCATCTCTTAACGGCATCCCGACTAGAGCAAGTAATCAGGCCACTCAATCATGGGCACGTCCAAGCGACGGAAAGTCGTCATGTAGCGCTGGGAG
This sequence comes from Ophiocordyceps unilateralis, assembly GCA_001272575.2. Classification (NCBI taxonomy): domain Eukaryota; kingdom Fungi; phylum Ascomycota; class Sordariomycetes; order Hypocreales; family Ophiocordycipitaceae; genus Ophiocordyceps; species Ophiocordyceps unilateralis. The sequence continues at coordinate 18,253 of LAZP02000268.1, read as the reverse complement.
TTGCGGCTGTTCTAGAATTCTAGAAGGTTTGCTGGACCGGGGATGGCTTATCCGATCTTTCTCTGACGCCTTCGACTGCACGGTTCAAGTCACCGAGGCTATGGATGCGCCTGCAGTGGATCAGCCATCCAGACGATTCGGATGGTTTTGAGTTTGACTTGGATAAAGGGACGGGGGGAGGTGGGAGAGAGACATTGGCTGAGGAAAGTAGTGAGGACATGAATAGGTAGGTAGGTAGTCAAGAGATGGCTGACAGAAAGAGGCGCTCGCAGCAGGACGCAGACAAGCTTCCGCTTGGTCAACCGTCGGCTCCCGCCGCACAGTAAAAGAGCAGCGGACGCGGATCGCTTCGCATCAGACGAGGATGGACAGGAAGTACCTTGGCGTCGGAACGGTCATGGTTTCCAGTACGACCCCGACAGCGGCATCAATGGCTTGATGCTTGTGTGCCACAGCCAAGTCGGACTCTTGCAAGCCCGCTCGGGATGACGAGAGGCGCGAATTATATGACGATCGGCCCATCGGACGGAGCAGGGTCGACGCGCCGACATGAGCCCGAAACGGCGTCGGCTCGAGTCAGCTATAGGGTTAGGCGCAACGAGGCCGATGCCGGCTCCGGCCGCGCCGGCCATCGGCCCGCCGACGCCGCCGCCGCCGAGGCACGTGTCTGCCGATATCGTTCCCGGACGGGAATACGGCCGCGACCTGGAATCGCCAAGACAATAGCGGCGGCGGCGGGCTGTATCCGAGGACCATGCGCAGTATCCAGGTAGCGGCGCCTGTCTAGACCATATTTGGGCAAGGAAGCAGTCCAGACACAGTTCAGCTGGCATGACCTATCCTGGCATGTCTATTTCTAAGCTTTATTCCTCGTTGGAAGCCGGCAGTGTTCCGTGCGTCTCCCTCTCTCTGTGTGTGTGTGTGTGTGTGTGTCTCTCTCTCTCTCTGCCTTGTCAGTTGTAGGGGCTCGTATGCCTGTGCCTACCTATTCAACCGTGTGTGTGTGTGTGTGAGTGCGTGCGTGCGTGCGTGCGTGCGTGCGTGCGTGTGTGTGCGTGTCGTGTCTGTGTGTGTGTGGAGGACGCGCAGCCCTCACCAGCCGAAGCGCATGCAAAAAGGAACGGCAGGGAACAGGGCAACTGCATCAACTGCATTTAGGACACGACGCTTTCGCACCGAAGCGTACGAATACCTACAGAAGGAAGACAGACAACTGACACTGCTCTTCGACAGGTGACCAGAATACCCTATAGCAAAGCCCATAGCATGAATAGTAGGCCGAGGCACTTTTGTACGACGACTCGTTTTGTACGAGGCCACCGTGTGCCGGATTACGTCAATGCTGGTGGGGCACCGGTCTGTTTCTTGGCGATGGTTGCTGGCTTGGCTGTTGAATGCATGAGGCAGGCTTTTTATATTGTCCCGTGGATCCTTTCGTGGCCGGTTCCGAACTGCAAGTCTTCGTATACTGCTCTCTCTTTCTCTCCCTTTGTCTCTCTCTTTCCCCCCCATCTCTCCCTCTCACTCTTTCCCCCCCCTTAAACACTCACAACTCCCCTCTCCGCGCAGGCAAACACAGAGGTGGTGAAACGGTACACCATTTCATCACTACTCGAAGCCGTTGCTGACGGACGCCACCGCAGCGGACGAGAAGCGTGTCCCGCCGTCGCACAGACGGCCGTCTCTGACTTTGTGCTGCCCGGGCCGCTGGTAACGGCACGGAAGGGTGGGTGACAGCCAGCTTACAACAATACAATCCAAGTCCCTTAACCCCCCCCTTCCCTCCTAAGGAAGAGGAACAGTAGGTCTGTGCTGGAAGACCAGTCCTTGCTCGTGACAGGCCTCGCACCAAGGGGCTGGGCGAAGATGTATGTATGGATGCCACACACACACCCCATGCCGCGCTCCCCATATTGCACCCCACACTTCCCCCGCGCGCGCCCGTCCGGAGTGCCGAAACCAGTCATCCGTCGGCCTGCTCCAGCGCCTGCTCCAGCACAGTGAGTGCCACCTGTAGAGCTGAGTACAGGCGATGAGGCAGAGAGGGATGGATGCATGTCTTGGCTCTCGGGTAGGTAGGTAGGTTATTGTAGAGGCGCGCCATGCCCCGCCGCCCGTGTGAGGGGGAATGGCGTGCAGGCCGGGGGCATCAGCGGCGGGCGGGCAGGCAGTAGTTGGGTACCTGATTGAAGAGATTGTGAAGGTAGCTCGACGACGGCAACAGGAATAGCAGGTACATCTCCGCCTGCACATCTTGTACTGGGCAAGCTATGAGCAGAGCCTTGCTTTGCGAGTACCCCCCTTCCAAGACCCCTCACTTAGGATACGCCTCCCCAAAGACATTTCTTCGTATGAGTTACCTCTCGGCCACCTCCCCGCTAGTAGGCACTTTACCCCCCCCCCCCCCCGGCGCCACTTCCCACTGGGCGGGCTCGGCCTACCGCCATCAGCCCAGCGCCCAGCGCCCAGCACGCACATGGATGCCCGGGCTGTGGAGGATGGATGGATGGAGGTGGGGGAAAAGAGATGGTGGAAACCACGCACCAACAAGGGCCTGCCGCGACTCGCCATTTCCTGCCCCCCTCCCCAGTTTCTCCAGCGGACCCTTACATTCCTGCGCCCATCATTTTTTTTTTTTTTGCCCTCTCCTCGTTCCCCTCATCCGCCTTTCTCGTCTCCTCTTGTTTCGCCTCTGGTCTTTCGAACGTCGCCCGAGTCGTCCGTCGTCTGTCCCCGCCGTCCGCTCCGCTCCGTCCGCCTCGCCGGTTCTCCGTCCGCGGTCCGCCTCGCCGGCCGCCGCCGCCATGTCCGCCAGCACCGCGTCCTCGATGGCCACGTCGAGGCCCGTCGTAGCCCTGCATCCCACGACAACAGAGCACGACTTCCGCTTCCCGCGCCGGCCCGATCCCGACCCCCCGAATGGCGGCGGCCTCGGCGCCGACGGCGACGACCTCCTCGCCACCGCCATCTTCCCGTCTCTCCTGACCGACTCCGCCGACAGCCTCGACCAGCTTCAGCGTGACGACCCCCTCGCTACCCGGGTCTGGAAGTTTTTCAAGGCCACTAAGCAGCAGCTGCCCAACCAGCAGCGTATGGAGAACCTCACATGGCGCATGATGGCTCTCAGCATGCGCCGACAGAGGCACTTCGACTCGAGTGATTTGGACCACTGCAGGTACGCCGCCTCCGTACCTCTGGACCGCACGATAGCTCACTGACTCGACTGCCAGGCCTGCTCCCAATGCCCCCAGCGGCATCGCCCAGCTGCGCAAGACGTCAGAGTTGGCCGCCGCCACCGCCGCCGCCACCGACCCGATGGTCCTCGACGATTACGTCTTCTCCGACCGGCCCGTGTCGTCCTCCCCCGGTCTCATGTCACCGCCCCCAAAGCCCGTCGACGCGCCGTCGGCCGCCATCGACATCAAGCTGCGCAGGGACTCGACCGGCCAATTCGTTCCCCAGTCGGTGCCTCATCACCAGCGCCCCGACAACGACGAGTTCGACTACGTCACCCGCCACCATCGCAAGACGAGCATTGACGAACGCCGGGTGAGTGCAACCCTGCCCCGTTCCTGTCTTCCTCTGCGTGCTATACATTACGCTCTGCTATAACATCTCCTTTTCCCCTTCCCCTCCCCTCCCCTCCCCACCCCGCCTGGCCCCATCCTGTCCGAAAAGGAACACAAGAGAGGAGAAAATGGAGAAAAAAAAAAGGGGCGAAACTGCCACCTCGGCGCATCACATGCTGAATACATCGTCCCGCTCCCCAGAACCGAAAGCGACCCGCCAACTTCTCACCCCATGTGTCTGCCGTCAACAGCGCCGCCGGCGGTGCTCACAGCCTGGACCCTGACGTCGACCTCCACGGATACTCTCTCGACAGCACAAACCCGGTCGCCATGCACCACCACCACCACCATCACCACCACCATCAACCCCAGGAGCTGCCAAATGGCAACTCGGCTATTCCCTTTAACCTCGACACCTTCATGGACAGCGACCCCGTCGCCAACCCGGGAGCCCCCTTTCCGCACAGTTTTTCCTTCTCTCCTTCGACTTCTCCGATGATACCCAATGGTCCGTTTTCCGCCATGTACAATTACCCTTCTTCCCTCCCCTCCTCGTCCCTCAACACCACAGACATCTATTCGCCCCCGGGCTCGGCCTACCAGTCGACCGTCTCGACCCCGATTCCCATTGCCGAGGGCGACGGCTTCTACCTTGGGTCGCACCGCTCCCAAAGCTTCCAGCAGCCCGCTTCCCAGGGCCTGGCCGGCGCCGCCATGGGCCCGGGTCAGCACTTGCTGTACGGCGGCTCCCACCCGGGCGGCGGCATCCACCACGCTGCTGCCATGTTTCCTCCCGCAGCGCCCGGCCAGGAGGCCCTCGCCGCCTTTGAGGCTTCGCAGGGCCCCTTTGGGCACGTCGACCCGATCCGCGTCTTCCAACCCGACGGCCAGGGCACGTCCCCCGCCATGGCGATGCGGCAGGACACCATATTCTCCTTCGGCGGGGACTCGGACGACGACGACGGCAGCGGACTGGCCGATCGCCGGATGGGCGTACACGGCGACGTGACGTCGGCCGTCGACGAGTCGGGCTCACTCGGCTGGGATGCTTCGCTCCCTGGCCAGTTTAGCACCCAGGCGGCTCGATTTCCGGGAGGGCCTCCGCGGAAACAGGTTGTGATAGGTGCCACCACCACCACCGACTATGTCGAGAGTGGCGGCGGCGGCGGCGACTGGGACCATGCCAGTCTGGCTCGATCCCAGTCCCAGTCGTTTCGGCATGTCAATGACGCGCACCCGCAGAGAATTCCGCGCAACGCGTCTACGCCCTCGCACCTAGCCGCCAAGGTCGGCGGTGGTTTCGAGCAGCCGAACCCGTCGCTGCCCGCCTCGCCCGGTGGCGGTGACGTAAAGAGCGTCATGTCGGGCTTCTCGTCCGTTGCTCCGAGCCGGCCCCCTTCGCCGGGCCCGAAGCGTGAGTCGTCGTCGTCCAACCTGCAGTCGGTGGGCGGTGGCGGCGGCAGTCAGAACGACGGCAGCCAGCCCACCACCTGCACCAACTGCTTCACCCAGACGACGCCGCTGTGGCGACGGAACCCGGAGGGTCAGCCCCTCTGCAATGCCTGCGGCCTCTTCCTCAAGCTGCACGGCGTCGTCCGACCCCTCAGTCTCAAGACGGACGTCATTAAGAAGAGGAACAGGGGCGCCGGCGGCAACGGATCCGGCGGCTCGGGCGGCCGGGCGAGGAAGAGCGCCGCCGCGAGCGGCTCCGGCGCCGCTTCGCGCAAGAGCTCGACCCTGTCCATGCTGACGACGGCCACCAAGAGCAGCGCGCAGCAGCCGGCGACGGCATCGCCGCCGGCAGGCCGGACCTCGGTCGGTGCCAAAGGCAGCGAGAGCCCGGCGAGCGGAGGCCCCGGCTCGGGACCCAACACGGCCGGCAGCACGCCGACGAGTCACTACGCCAACGTCGGCCCGACGGCCGCCGGCGTCGCGGTCGCCGGCGTCAAGGGCGCCGTGCCCATCGCCGCGGCCCCGCCCAAGGCAACGCCCGGGCCCGGGGCCTCTTCTTCGTCGTCGTCGTCGTCCCGACCTGCGGCCGCTCCGTCTAAGCGCCAGCGCCGCCACAGCAAGAGCGTCGGCTCCGACTCGTCGACGGGCATGGACGTGGACGTGCTCGGCGAGTCGCCCGACGCCGCCATCGGCCGTTCCCTCGGCCACGCGTCCGCCATGGGCTCCATCTCCGGCACCATGATGGCCAACGGCTTCGGGGCCACGCAGCGGACGCCGTCGGCGCCGTGCGGCATGGTGCCCATCAGTCCCCATCCCGCACCCAGGGGGGGGCCGAGCGGGGCGCAGGAATGGGAGTGGCTGACCATGAGCCTCTGAGCCTGTCGAGGCGCCGCGGCTGGCTGGCTGGCTGGCTTGGACGCGAGGGGAGCTGTAGACGGGATGGGGCAGCGAGGATGGATGGCATGACGCGCGCGGTGTTGGGAATCTCAGCTTCCCCCCCCCCCTTTCCCGTCCCTTGCTACTTTTTTTTACCTCTTCCCTTCCCCTGTGGCATCTTCTTAAGCACCTGCCATTTCTTTCCAAGTCCGGACGGCGTCTTCATCTCTTCATACTTGTGCCACGTAAGGCTTCAGGCTCCTAGGCGCCCCTCCCTTTCCCCCCCTCCCTCTCTCCCTTCCCCCCCCCCCGCCTTTCCCCTTTCCCCTTTCCCCTTTCCCCTCCACCCCCTCCCAGCCCCCCAATCTTTTTTTATTCCTTGGGATCTACCCCAATCTCTCTTTCGACTTCTCCTACTCTTCCCATGTAGAAGGGGGAAAAGGGGCGGGGGCGGAACCGGGGGAGACGAGATAGCAAGTAAAGCGGGGGTGGGAAAATAATGGAAGTGGGAAAAAAAAAACCAAAACCAAAAACCAAAAACCAAAAACCCCGTCATGACATATCATATATCAATCGTATTAATTCTATCGCAGACACCCCCCCCCCCAGCCATACACTGATTCCACTATTGACGCCGTCGATAACAAAAACCCCCCCTCTCCCATCCCCCATCCCTCATCCCCCGGTTTCTTACTCTTGTCTGACGTGGTAGTGTGCTCGAGCCGTGGGCGCGGCTGCAAAAGACGTGTTGCCCTCTCCCTAGGATCCCCCCCCCC
>LAZP02000268.1:0-11542 GCA_001272575.2 Ophiocordyceps unilateralis | reverse complement strand
TCTCCTCCCCCTCCCCAAAGGTTTTTTTTTTTTTTTGTTCATGTGCCGTCTGCCTAAAATTACGAAGGGCCCCCCTCCCCCCCATCACAATCCAGTTTGAAGAGCGCGGGGGCGAGGGGGGAAGGGGGGGAAATGCAGAAGCCCGTCGACAGACTCGGGGGAAGAAGTAGATGGATCCCTCACGACGACACACAAAGATGAAAAGAACGGAGGGTAAGGGGATAAAAAAAAAACCAATTCAAAGCGTGTGACATCATCAAGGGGCAGGGGATAGGGTGGCAAAAAAAAAAAAAAACAACAAAATTCATGACAGCATTCACATCACACGCCGGCCCAAGCCCGCCAACCCCCTCGCCTCCGCGAGTTGCTCGCCCTACAGCATGGTTCCAAAGGCATCGGCGTCAGCGACGGGCAATCTTTTTCGGGGGCTTGCTCCGTCCTCGCCAGCCGGTTTGCGATGACGGAAAGTGAAGCCGACAAAGAGGCTCTTGCTCATCTCCTCTTCGCGCTCGGCCATGGACTCGAGCGCCGCCTGCTTGTCGTGCACCTCCTTGTATTTGGCCATGTCTGCCTCGTTGCTGAAGTCGTCAAAGTACCCGGCGTCCGTCTCGGAGTCGAGCTCGGGAACAAAGGGGGCTCGCGTCTGACGGAGCGTCGCCCAGTCCACCTCTGCGAAGTACTGGTGGGAGTAGATGTCGTCGATGTTGGAGAAACGGCGGGTTCGCGAGTTGATGCATCTGGCAACACTGTTAGACGGCAGGGTAACAAAAAGACGAGGGGGAACAAGGGTTGGAGGGGGAAGACGCACGTCGTGATAAAGTTCCATGTCCGGTTGCTCAAAAAGTAAGAGGGATCCTCCCAGACCGGCCTCTTGAGCACCTCCCTCCAGTGCTTGAGGTTGCGCCACGTCTCGTCGGGCGTCGAGCCGGCAAAGGGCGGGAAGCCGGTAAGGGCCTCGAACAGCATGCATCCCAGGCTCCAGTAGTCGACGGTAAAGTCGTACTCCTCGCCACGGAGCACCTCGGGCGCCATGTAGTCGGGCGAGCCGACGATGGACTTTGCGTAGTTGACATCGTTTTGCCGCATGTTGCGGTAGCTCTCGCGCCGCTCAGCCACGGTCCGCTGGTCCATTGGCTTGCCAAACGGCACCGACGTCTCCGAGGCCTGCTCCAGCTTGATGCGCATCGACTCGATGCGAGAGGGCGCCAGCACGCCGGCAGCGAGCCCAAAGTCGGTCAGTTTGACGTGACCCGTCGAGTCGACGAGGAAGTTTTCGGGCTTGAGATCGCGGTGGATGTAGCCGAGCTGGTGTAGGGCGTCGACGGAGCAGAACATCTCGGCCACGTAGAAGCGGGCGTGTCGGTTCGACAGGACGCCCGTGTTGTTGAGCAGAGTGCGGAAGTCTCCGCCAGGCACGTATTCCATGGCAAGATAGATACTCTTGTCGTCCTGGAACGAGTAGAGGAGACGGACCAGCCACTCGCTCTGGGCCGTCGTGAGAATGTCGCGTTCCGTCAGGACGTGGCGGACCTCGTCGAGCTTGAAGAGCAGCTTCTTGCTCATCACCTTGAGCGCGCACACCTCGCGCGTGTCCTTTTTCTGCGCGAGAAAGACCTGGCCGTAGCCGCCCTGGCCGACTTGGGTCAGGATCTGAAAGTCACCCTGCCGAAGCCTGACGCGGCGCTTGCGCAGGTTGGCCCGCTCGCGACCGGCATACTTGGTCCACATGAGGCCATGCGTCTGCTCGTCGGTGACGGGTGGAGGGGGGTATTCGGCCTTGAAGGCGGCGAGCCGGTTCTGTCTCGAGCCGACATAGGTCAGGAGGTCAAAATAGTAGTCGAGGAAGTCTAAGTTACGAGTCAGCACGAGAGCAGAGGAACGGTGACGGAGGGCAGAGGAAAAGGGAGGAGGGACCGACAAAGCTGGGTCACATTGACCAATCTCTTGACCTGGGGCTTGTTGAGGAGCTCCCGCTCTTCAGCCGTCAAGCCGCGGGCCGTGTTGAACTTCTTGGTAGCCGGCGTCGTGGGGCGGTCCTTGGGCTCGTAGGGCTGGTGGCGAGAGAGGGCGGCATGGTTGTGGAGGTAGGGCGAGTCGGGGGCCAGCAATCGCGAGACAGGAGGTGTGTTCTCCTGACCCTGCTTTCTGAGGGGGCTCGAAGCGGATGCCGACTTGAAGATGACGCTATCTTCGATATTGGAGCACGTCTCGTCCAGAGGCTGGGCGTTCGGCCGACCGGGAGAAAGAGGCGAGCCAAGCGTCTGAGGCCGCGCCAGGCGGAGGGGGGCTTCGGTGAGGGGGGAGCCGAGTGTCATGGCATGATCGAAGGCGGTGGGCAGGTCGAGGGCGCCGGGCGGCACCTTTTTCTTGCTGGGACTACCTTGGGGAGTGGTCGGAGGGTTGAGGAAGTTGGCATTTTTCTTCGTCGGCGTCGAGGGACGGTCTCCCGCCGTCTTTTCCTTGGCGCCGGGAAAGAAATTGGCCATGAAGCTCGCCATGATAGCGGCGGCTTCGGACAGCGACGACGATTGGCGGGCCGCTGACGATTGTCGAGATGGTCGGCGTTCGGCGTCTCTCGATGTGTTTTTGGTTGTTGTTGTTACTGCGCGTGTCGAGAGGGGGGAACGCGACGGAAGCAGACGGCAAGACAGGCGGTACGATGCAACAGAAGCCGGAGAAGAAAAGTCGGATGGAAGATGGAAGCAGCGAGGATGAATGGGAGAGAGCGAGGCCCGACGAGGCCAGACTTGAGAGAGAGGCTGCGGGGTGAAGAAGCAACCTGGATGGATGGATGGATGTTGATGCAGGTCATTGGCAGACGGCAATTGGGTCGCGGGGCCGCTAACGACAACACGGTTGCAGGGGGCAACACGCTGTGGGTTGGGCATCGAGGTGCCGAGGGTCGCTGAGGGGGGCCAGCGCAGACACCTAACAGGGACCTAACAAGATGGCCTACAGGGGAGCTAACACCCGCGACGCCACCCACGGACGACTTGTCGATGCAGCCTGCAGCCACAATGCAAGGGAGGCAGCATTCCAACCGTCGACGCTTTCTCTTGCCAATGGGAATCCAGTGGACAGTTGGGCAGGCAGCAATCCGTCGCCCAGACGACGGCCGAGAAGGACGAACATATTTGCTTCCGTGATGCCGCCGGCCGCATGCCTCTTGCTTTCCACTCAGCATTGCCGTCTCTCGTTCGACCTCGACTACCTACTACGAGGAAGCCTACTACCTAACCTTTGTCAGCCGGCTCTCGATCCGACAACTTGGGTCCGATAACTCCCCGTTCTTCAGCAACTCCCACACACACCAACCACCTACCTACCTACCCTGTATCCCCACGCTAAACAACCCTTCAACGTTGCGGCAGTCCCGCCCCGTACGCACATGCTCAAAACGGTTCACGGTTCTCGGATTAAAGCGTATGGCGCATCTAATCTTATCAATCACTCCTCGCTCCTGACCCTTGGGCCCCAACGCCCCTCCCTCGTGACTCTCGCCATCACTTGACTCTTGCACCCCGGGTGTTTCGCCCTCTTGAATCTTATCCCGATGGTCGACTCATCCTCCTCACCTTTTCTCTCCTTTTCCCTTCCACGTGTCCTGGTAGATAACGGCGTGTCGCGTCCGTTCAGCAATTATCCTTAGCTACTGAACCGCTCCTCGAATCCTCTTCTCTCCTTCGTTAGCTCCTCTCGCACGCTGCCAGCAGTCGCGTCGACGTTTCAGCCTCACATCTCGGCGACATGAAACCCCTCGCCTTCACAGTCGCCCTGTCTGGGCTCGCTTCGGCCTTCCGCCCGCCTCAGATCGTCTTCGAGAACGCCCCTCGGGCTGCCGGCATCCCGACCAGTCGCCAATCTGCCGTCCTGGGCCGTCGCATCCTGGCCTTGTCCAAGCTGGCCACCTTTTCCACCGTCTTCCCTAATCCCGGGCCCGACGCGCTCGAAATCTATGACGAATCCGACGCGTCGTCCGGGCGACCTGACAACCTGGCCGGTGTGCCTGTCGGACTCGTCGACTATGTCGCCGACTGCGAGGACCAAGGCAATCCCACCGTGCTGGCCGTCGACATCGGAACCAGCTTCCGGAACGTACAGGCCGGCTCGAAACTCACAATCTCCATGAGCTGGACCCCTCCGTACCCCCCGGCCAAGCGTCTGCCCTTCCTATCCCGTATCTTGGTCTACGTGCCGATTTTTCCTCGCCCCCGCTACAACATGCAGCCGGAGGGCGCGCACGTGCCGGACACGGTGCCCTATTCGGCCGCCAACCTGCCGCGCTTCTCCTTGTTCGGCTACCTGGAACCAGTTGGCCCCTCGAGATCCAAGAGGATGGAGCTGGCCAGCTGTTACGTCGAGAGACACCAGGACGCCAAGATCTGGCTTCCCGGCACCGACGCCCCGCACAAGACGGAGTGGAACAGGTTTGTCGTCACGGCCATCTACTGGGTCGGGGGCTTCGGAGACAGGGCCTACATCGGCTGGATCCCTGTGGACCAGTGGCGCAATGTGACGAGGGACGAATGGGAATCTGTCCGGCTCCCCGGCGAGCGCAAGGGTTGGGACGAGCACCAGCGCTGGGACCAAGGCGACCTGTGATGCTGCCGGAACCACGCCGCGGCTGTCGCTAGCCTAAACTCAACATCTTTTTGTTTCTCTGCACCTAAAGAGTCGGACGGTCTTGGCTGAGGGAGGTGCTGATGGTACTCGGGAAGTTGGTTTTGTGTATTGAATTGGCAACATCCTTGAACTTCGGTTCTTTACCTGAATTTGTCCTTGGAAGAGAGCACCGAGCACGGATTGTGGACTCAGGGTAACCTTGAATCCTCAGCCATCTACGCACAGTAGCCGCCGTCGGCTCGGGACCGATAGGTTAGGCGGCGCAAACCCTAACTTGTCCTCATGACAATCCACATACATACATGCGGATGGCGCCCTGCAGGTTGGTGGAGTCTCTACGGTGCCACGACGGCCACGGTCCCTACTACCTACTATGACTGCTTGTATGAGTTGGCGCGAGTGGCAAAGTCCAGCTGTTGTGAGCTGGGAGACATTTCCCAACGAGGCGGCCGGCATCATCAAATTTCGGAGAGGCAGATGCGGTCGATGAATAGGATAGGCACGATGTGCTTAGGTGAGACACTTGTTGGAGACTAAAAAACAGAGAGACAAAGGACGCCGCGACGGGTGGGTGAGGGTTGAATTCTCGACGGACACACCGAGCCAACCTGCTGGATTAACAAGGGGAGGACATGTGCTATCGACTTCCTGAATAGATTTGCCTATCTCGCCGTGGGAACTTACGGAGAGAGGTTTGAATCACTCTTTCATCGTCGTCGTCGGTTCTGCTGGCCTCGGCTTGCAAAATTGGTCATCTTTGCATCACCGCTTTGCCTGGGATGCACGGAAAGTGGCACGGGAGCGACCGATGCTTTCAACTGCATTAGCACGCGACGTATTGCAACGTGAGAGGGCGGGTTGATCTGGACGCATGACTGGATCGCTGATGCTCGCCAGGAGACCCCAAGGCAGACGGACAACTGGCAGCCCTAATAGCGGCAATAGCGCTGGCATAGCTGCTGACTAAAGCGCAACCTCTCGATGCAACGGAGGTAGCCACGAGGGGGGGGGGGGGGGGGTGTGAGTGAGTGCCTGGGCACCTTAGGTAGGGGTCACTGCGAAACAACGAACAAGTGTCCGCTTAGCAGCCGTCATCGCCAAGGTCGGTCCCTTGTGCCGCAGCAAAATGCACAGGTCGGACAAGGCTGGGCGATAGTCGGGTACCGCACCGGCGTCTGGATTCGCACTTCGGCGACGCCGGGGAAAGCCATCTAGGAGGGAGGTACCTTGGTAGTACCCTCTTTCGACGGCCGACCGACCCCCTTGTCCGAGCTTGACTACGCAGCATCTTAGCCCGAGAAACTTCCGACGCATGCGTTCAACAGGCCACCAACTGCGTACCTTCCGCTAAGGCGTGCCGACGTGCCTGGTCCCACCCATGTCGTGTCTGGAGAACCTCCTCTCATCCCATCGCGTGCCTGGCCTTCTGCCTCTTTGTGTCTTCCACGACGGGCAATTCCACTGGCTTTAGATCTCGCTTCGCTGCTGTCTTCGGCGCCTCATCGGCCACCTGATCATAATTCTCGGCTTCGGACCCTGAGCCAGGTGCCGGCCCTCGCGTCCCGTCTCGCCCAGCCGTCCCCGCTTCGTCGCCGTCTCTTGTCGTCGCCGCTTCTCGCCGCCGCTTCCTTTTCGCCGCTTTTCGTCGCCTATTCTCTTCTCCACAACTCAGCCTTACCGCTCCTCGCCGCCGCTCTCTTTTCTTCTTGACCGTCTCTCCTCGCCGCTCCTCCGTCATCGCCGCGAGCCCGTGTTACCGCAGATTATTCTATAACCCGCCTGCTATCGCCGCCTGAACCTCAGCCTCCCTCGCCCCCCAAATCCTACCCCCAGCGCCGCCTCGCCTCGAATCTCTTCCCTCTCCCGCCCGTCCTCCTCGACGACGCCTGGCACGGGCGGGATGGCTGTCCGTCGGTCGCCCGAATCATGACCTCAAGGCCGCCAATGGGCGTACCGCCGCGACAACCACAGCGAGCGCCCGCTTCCAATCTGGCGGTCCAGCGGCCGACGCATCATCAGCGGTCCCTTTCGCAGCAATATCTCGCTTCTTCATCCTCCCCCGCCGTCAGGAAGGATACGCATCTCGACGCCCCCGGCGAGTCTCCCGACGTCCCTCCGCCCGCCGCCCAAGGTCGCCATCATGCTTCCACCCCGCGCCGCGGCAGCTCCAAGCTGCGCCTCGAGCTGTCTACCAACAACTGGGACTCCGACCTTGCGGCTACCACCGAATCGCCCCAGATCCTCACGCCGTCGCGTGTCGCCCCTGTCTTGGCGGCGCCCGTCCCCGACGCCCCGGGCACCGACAAGGTGAGCCCGGCCCAGTCCCGCGGCTCGCAGCACGACGACAACCCCCCCATACCAATGCCCAAACGCCGGCCCCAGCCGCCCGAAAGACCGGTTCCGATCCCGCGGCCCTCGACGTCGGCCGCCGCCCCGGCCAAGAAGGATGCCAGGCCCAAGCCCTACACCGTCGAAGTCCCCTCCGACGCGCCTCGTTTCGTCTCCATCCACAAGCTCGATCTTCCAAACAGGGATCCCTTCAGCAAGGGCCTCCATACCGGAAATGCCGACTTCTTTCCCTGGTCCGGTCATCACCACGAGGATGAGTGGAGCTCCGAGGCCATACAGAAGGGAACTTGGGATAGGGGCGCCCAGAACGAGACGGCATCGGCCCGCGTGGCAGTGCTGCCCGCCTTGAAGCAGAAGAGCGGCCTCAATGCGCTGTCGACCATCTTCATGGGTGTCATGAACCAGCGGAGATTCCGCGGCCAGATCCTCTCGCCCTCGACCTTCAAGCCGCCGCCTCGTGTCACGCTGACTGACACCAAGCGTGAGGTCTGGCTCAAGGACTTGGCCAACCCCACCATCTCTCTTCGGCGCCTCAGCCGCACCATCCCTCATGGCATCCGGGGGCGGACCTTGCTGGACCAGTGCCTGAACAAGAACGTACCGACGGAACGTGCCGTTTGGCTCGCCAAGTGTGTCGGCGCCAACGAGATCAGAGCCTTCAAGAGGAAAGGCGCGGGCGGCGCCTTCGTCATGGGTGGAGAGTCCAAATGGGTGAGAGACTGGACCGTCTTCGTCGAGCAGTTCGTCGAGGCTGTCGTCTCTGCCTTTGGCGAGCCAGATTGGAAAACCCGGGTTACCTACGCGTGAGCAGACTTTGTTCCCCGCTGGCGCTGCGCGACTAATGACGCATAGGATCCGTCTCGCCACGAATCTCTACTCGGAGCATCTTCTCGATCGAGATCATTATCTGGATTGGATCACGTCCAACTTGGAGAGTAGCTCGCAGCCGAAGATGCCCATGTGGATACTCATCGCGCAAATCACCTGGGCTGATCTCGTCCGATCGAGAAAATACGGTCGTCGACTGGTCTACACACTGCTGACGCAACTTGACAATGTATGTCGACATGCCCCCTGTTATGCTTTCGGCTTGCGTCGATGGGCCTACTGACTGACTCGGGATGAAGATCCACAACGACCCAGACCGTGACATCCTCATACAACTCTCCAGTCAGCTCACCAGCCTGCTCAAGACACTGCTGAGGAGTAATCCGGAAAGTTTCGTTGCCCCTAGTCTCTGGCCGAGGCATCGAGACGGCTTGAAAGCCTTTCTGGCTTCGGATGATGGCGTCTCTCAAGACGCGTGGCAGCGCGTCAACGGGAGAAACGCGCGGCTGCTGGTCACCAACACCGCATCCCCCCCTGCCGGGCGTCAGCATCTCATCAAGCTGCTCGACTCGACCATCCAAGACCACAACGACGGGGAGCTCGCTGCCAAATGCCTGGCCGTCACTGACGACAGAACGGAGCTCGTAAAGACCTTGGTCGAATGGGCCACATCGGTCCACCGGCCGGGCCTGGCCAAGATTTACGTTGCCGTGAGTCTGATCAAGTCGTGGGCGGCATCCGATGCCACCACGTCTGTCATCGTTGACCTCTTGGACGACGTATCCGCCACCGATCGTCTCCGCAAGAAAGCCGTCTTCCATCTCGTCTCCGAACTCATCAGGGCCCGTCTCTTCTCCGTCCCCAGGTACATCAAGTGGCTCATCGGACGCGGCGGCCTGCACGATGCCGCCGAGATAGATCCCGACGACGGGCCCTGCTCGTCCAGGCTCCTGGTGGAATTGCCGATACATTGCCTGTCGGAAAGCCAGAGGTCGCAGAGGACCAATGTGCTATGGCGTGCCGGGCAGTATTCGACGGCTGACGAGGCCAAGGACACGGCAAACGCCTTGCGATGCGTCGACAGTTCACTCGGTCTCTTGCAGCACCTGGGAAACGCCGACGGTCCGACCAAATGCCTGTCTCTGCCGAAGCTCCTGCGAAGAGTTTCCCACAGCAGCAGGGCCGTCCAGACGTCCATCGGCGCACACCTGCGTGATGTTCTCACGCCCGACCTCCTCGGCAAGGTTGAGCCCGTCGTGGCCCTGTCTACCTTCAGTTCCGCTCGCCTCGTGCTGGAGACGGCCCAAGACTTTAGTTGCCTGTCGCAGGTGCTGAAGTCGTACGCCGCCGCATCCGACGTCGAAGTTCTGGCGGCCTGTGCCGACACGGTCAACTCGCTCCTCGACGTCTTCATGGCCATGGGGACCGCTGACGGCTTGTTCGGATCACTGACGGGCAGGCTCAAGTCGCTCAAATGCGAGCAGGCAGCCGGCGCCAGGCCGCTACTGGTGGCGCTGACCGGTCTGGCTCGAAGGCTGCCGCACCGCAGCGCCGTCGCCCAGCAGCTTCAGCGAGAGTTGGCGCAGAGCGAGAGGAGCAACGCCCTCGATGCCTGCTCCCCGGTCTCGGACAGCATGGCGTTGCAGGCGCAGAACGGGGAGAGCGAGGTGGCGGAGCAGATCGACAAGCTGCTCGCCAGCGGTAACACCGTCGACCCGCCGACTATGAATCGTCTGTTTCGAAACATCATCCCCAAGCTGGAGGCCGGCTGGACAAAGGCCGACGACGGTGGCCGCAGGGTCTTCGCGTCGCTCCTCGCCAGACTGCGCATCTTTGACGCGCAGCATTTCGACAAGCTCATGGCCGACTGGGTCAGCCACATCGGGACGCTCAAGGAGAGGCCCCGGCTTCTGGGACTGTTCCCCCTACTCATCAGCCTCGGGTGCCTTTCGATGCCCATCCTACTGCAGTCGGCGAACTCGGTTTCGTCGTCGGCGGATGCAGGTTCGAGTTCGGACGCGTCGGCCGTCTATCTGCAAGAGCTGCTACAGCTGATTGTCACGAAGCTGCCCAGGGCTGGCTGCCTCGACACGGTCGAGGCATATCGATTCGAGATACGGCAGAAGTCGGCGAGGCTGGAGCATTCCGGGGCCCTGCTGTCGCTGATACGCAACGCCGTGGCGGAATACGCGGCAGTCCGGTCTCGGGAGCCCGAGGTGGACTGTCCGCTCGACGAGGCGGCCTGCAAGGACTGCCTGGTCGAGACGCTGCGATACCTGGTGGTGACGGACTCGTCCGCCGTGGCCAAAGTGCTCGACGTAGGGACTTTGGCGGCCAGCGCCGTCGAGTTGGTCGATGAGATGGTGACCAAGCTCGTCGCCCCGGGCGGCGGCGGCGACGGTGGCCCCCAGGAGTCGTTTGACCAGCTGCTCGGCCTCTGCAACGAGTTGACGATGCCCTTTTGCCAGCTCAAGCTCGACGTGGACCTCTCCGGCGTGGGCGAGCCGGCTTCACGGTTCGAGGGTTTCGCCCGGGCCATGGATCGGGCCATGGAAGCCAGGAACATTGTGTGGACCAAGATGCTTCCGTGCCTGAGCCAGGAAATCACTCGTAACCTCAGCACGCAGGCGCACGCCAGGTTCCTGGGCCTCATCCCTTCGCTCCAGTCGGCCAAGGCGAGCGATGACGGGTCCACCGAGCACGTCGTCCACCTGGCCGAGAACCTGTTAGGGGTCATGGAGGCCATCAGCTCGGGCCAGCAGCCGCCGCCGCCGCCCAGCTGGTCGCAGCTGACGACGACGCTGGTAGAGAAGTTGTGCGATCTGTGGGAGATTGTCGCGAGCCGGCAGGAGGAAGCGAGAGAAGAGGTGCTGGATCGCTGGCTGCCGGCGCTCCTGCGCTTCATCGTCCTTCACAGCCCATGTCCGGAGGCGGCGACCGGGACGACACAGTCGGTGCCGGCGACGGCGCACCACGAGATCCGGGCCCGCATCATCCTGGTCCTCTGCGGCCTCCTCCTCGAGCTCGATTCCCGTCCGCGGACGGCACGAGGCGGCCTCTCGGAGCATGTCCTCGACGTGGCGACGCTGCTGGTCGACGCACTCCCCGACGAGGTGCGGACGCAGTGCTCCAGGAGCATCCTCTTCCTGCCCGGCGGCGCCTCGACCGCCAGCACCTCGTCCGACCCGAGGCTCTACTACCTCTTCAGCGTGCAGCAGCCGACGTGGGCGGAGAACCTGAAGCTCGCGCACAAGGAGCGGGCGTCGATCGCCTACAGCGCCGCGGCCAGGGGCATGAGCACCCTCTACGGCATCGGACCGGCCTCGAGCGAGAGACTGAGTCCGTACGTGCTTCGGAGGTGGGAGGTGCTCAGCGAGCCGACGCCGAATGTCGGGGAGAACGACACGAGCTTGAGTCTGGGCTTGTTTGAGGCCATCAGGATGCAGTGATGGGCCCTTGTCCTCGCTTCTTCCCTGCTCTACTACCTCTCGCTTCTCTCCTTTTTCCTCTGATTTTTTCTTTCTCTTGTCGTGCGTGCCATGCGAGCTGAGTGCATGTCGGCGCAGCTCACGACGGTCTGTCGGCATCTCCCCCCCTTTTCTTCTCTCTTGGCGGGATACCCTCTACGGCCGGCGTTACCATAGGGTCAAAACTCGGGAGACGCGGGAATGGAGAAATTCAACGAGACAGACAGTTCCCCTGAACCCCCCCCCCCCCCCCCCTTTTTTTTTTTCTTCTTCTT